>PVKE010002323.1:0-84515 GCA_004027555.1 Craseonycteris thonglongyai | reverse complement strand
ATATATACTTTAATCCCAAGATCATCCCTAAACCAGACAAAGAAAGCCAAAATCCCAGTAAATTAAAATGGAACTCTAAAAAATGTCGAATAACTGAAATCAAGGTAAGAAAGAGGAAATAAGAGGAAGGAAAAATACCAAACAAACAAGGTAGCAGTTCTAAATTAGAAACATAAGTTACGTAATTACATTAATGTAAATGGTCTGAACACACCAATTGTGTCTAAATACCTAATTCTGATAGATTGTCTGAATTGTGATAGATTATCAGAATGGGTTGAAAGAAAACAAGCCAACTATATGCTGTGTAAAAGAAATTTACTTTACATATAAAATGTATAGGTTAAAATTAAAGATATAAGAGATGTACCATGAAAATACTAACCAAAGTGAAGATGGAGCAAATACATTAATACCAGAAAAAGTAGACTTAGAGCAGTGAAAATTACCTGGGATAAAGTGGAACATTGCATAATGAAGACATAATGATTCTAAATGTGTGTGCACCTGATATGTATGCACCTAATAACAGCTGCAAAATATATGATGCAAAAAAATGACAGACCAGAAACAAGTAGCCAAGTCCACAGTTACTGGAATGCCAGCACTCCTCTCTAGATAGTACCTGATAGGACCGTCAGCCAGGGCATAACTGACCATCAACTGGACTAATTGACATTTAGAAAACACGCTGCCCTCCAAGAGCAGAGCATGTTCTTCTCAAGCATGCATGGAACGTTCACCACGAAAGACCGTGCCCTGTGTTGTAAAAGAAACTTATGAGTGTGAAAGGGTTAAAATTATACAAAATATGTTCCCTAACACAGTGGAATTACATTAGAAAGCAGTGACAAAGATAACAAGAACATCTCCCCAAACGTGAAGATTAAACAACACACTTCCAAATAAATCATAGAACAGTGAGGAAGACACGGGAAAATTAGGAAATGTTTGCAACTAAACAAAAATACAACCTATCAAAATTTGTGAGATGGAATGCTTGCTTAGAGGGAAATTTATAGCATTAAAAGGCTCATATTAGAAAAGAAAAAAGTCCTCAAATCAATAATCTAATTTTCTACCTTAAGCAAATAAGCCAAGTTAAAACTCCATCAGTAGATAAGTAGATATAATATATAGGTTAGCCAGTTAGCATGCTGCATTTTGTGGGGGTGGGGGGTGACGTAAAATGACTGAGGATGGCGCAGCTGAAGCTGTTTGCCACAGTGGTAGTTAGACATTAGTTTCTGGCAGGAGTCGGACTTTGGCATCAGGGAGCCTTGAGTCCGTGTCTTGTTTTTGTCCTTCACATGCAGTTGTGTGGCCCCAGGCCAGCGACCTGGCTGCTCTGAACTGTAGGCTCCTCTGCAAAGAGAATGCCCATCTTACCTGTGCTGTTCGGGTCAAGTAAGATAAGTGTTGGTGCTCTGGAAGCAGCACTCGGTGTCCAGTGGGAGCGCAGTGAAGTGCAGTGGTTTCCCACAGTGGTCTCCCTTCATGGCGGTACCTTCACTCTCCGGGATGGGCGAGCTTTAAAAAAATCAGAGAAACTGCTGCAGCCACCATCAGAGTGGTTGGGAAATGACAGCTGGTAAAAATCAGTCTTGGATTCCATCTGAAATGGCTTAAAAAAAAAAAATTTAGGGGAATCCGGGATGGCTCAGTGGGTTAGGCGCTCACTTTGCAGCCCCGGGGACCGAGGATTGAATCCCGGCCCCGGCCCGTGTGAACCCATGTGCTGAACTGGGGAGTTCCCCCCAGTTCCGTTCTCACTTGGGTGAGACCCCAGCCCAGTTCCTGTCCTGTGCAGCCCCGCGCCCACCTGTGGAATAAAACTATGTGGAAAAACCAATGATGCGCAACTGTGGAGACTGTTCTGGGCCCTCCCCCTTCTCTCTGTATCTCTCTCTCTCTGTCAAAAACAATAAAAATAAATATTAAAATTAAAAAAAAAATTTTTTCCCCCCAATTATTAAAATAATTTCTGGGGGAAGCCGGGATGGCTCAGTGGGTTGAGCGCTCACTTTGCAGCGCTGGGGACAGGATCGAATCCCGGCCCCAGCCTGTGCGGACCCATGTGCTGAGCTGGGAGCTCCCCCAGTTCGGTTCTCTCTCTGTTTCTGTATCTCTCTCTCTCACTCTCTCTGTCAAAAATAAATGAATAAAAAAAATAAATTAAAAACAAAAAACTGAAGATCTCTATTTAAAAAAATAAATAAATAAAAAAAAATAAAAATAATTTCTGACTGGGCTTCAGCTGGGCCACAGTCTGGGGTCTGGTGGCCTGATGTGTATAACCTGACCCAGAAAGGTGCGTTTGTTTGTGGAGCTAGCTGAATGGAAGCAGCTTCCTAAGAAGACCCAGAGGTGGCTGTTGGCAGCTTTCATATGCTTTTGCCCTCCCCAGGGGAAGTTTCATGTGTTTTATGAAAACAGCATCAGCCAAAGAAATGCCTTTTCACACTTTTCACACTGATCTAATTCCCAGGGGGAGGTGGGAGACAGAGATTCTAAAGTATTTTATAATCTCTTAAACACTGGGGAAGGGGCAGGGGAGCGGTCCAAGGGCACGGCTGGCGGCCTTGCCTCACTGCCTGTGCTAGTTCAGGGCCTGGCACAGCCGGGGCGTTGTCAGCGGATGTAAGGCTGGAAGCGTTTTCCATTCTTTCCTTCCAAGTTCTTTGGCTGGTCTAATAATTAAATTGAGATAAGGCAGATTAGCAGGAGGAAAACAAATTTAGTTTTGTGAGTACAGGAGCCCCATAAAAATACAAAACTCAAAGAAGCGACCAAAGCAGGAACAGTTTGTATCTTTTAGACAAAGAGACTAAGTTTGTGAAGCGTTGACTGGACAAGGGGATTTGGGCTTGGGGTAGTAAATTGGCGGGGTAGAAATGACGAGATTTGTTTATCCAGCCTTCATGGCCCTGAATTCCTTCTGTGAAATCCAGGGGTCTGTAGTAAGGGTGGATTGGCCGGCCTGTCTGCTTGGATGCTGTGTCAAACAAATGAACCAGTCTTTCCTCCTTGACCTCAGAGTAGAAGCAATGGCGTATAGATGAATCAGATCAGTGGATCAGGCCAGTATACTGGTGGAGATATGGGAGCCTGGGAATGAGCTGGTTGACTCAGAAAATTTCAGGAGGAAGAATCCTTTACAGGTGAATTAGGATAGATGTGAAATCTAAGCCAGATCGAGATGGATGGAGAAAGGCTTCTGACTGGTGCTTCAGTTTCAAAATTTAGTGAAAGTCAACCTGTCATCACATGGTATAAGATACAGATAAAACTTTGTAAATGGTACTCCGTATATGATAAAGGGTAGTACCGTATTAACACATGATGGAGACTTGTTAAAGTAGCTTGTAGGTTCCGGCCTGCCAGAAGAGATGAGCAGTGTGTTTGGTTGGGTAAGCATACCTGAAGCCTCTTTAAGCCATGCTGACATGTGCTCCTCACATTTAAGTTGAGTGAGCCGGTGGCTCAGGTTGGCTGACTTCTCAAGTGTGTGTGGCTCTAGGTGTGGGTAAGGGAGCATGGAGAGGCGGAGAGTCTGCGTTAGCTTCTCTGGAAAGTCACCAGCAACCCCTCAGGCTGGGTTGGCTGCATCCTGGGGCCCCTGAAAACCTCAGAGGTGTCTCAGCCACAGGGCAGAGCACTCTCATAGTGTAGTGATGGCTTGCTGGTCTGAGACTCAGGGCAGTGACCTTGTTCATCTTTATTCCTTGGGCCAAACACCGTAAGTGCTTGTTGGAGGGATGGATGGAAGAGGGAGGGAGGACAAATGATTGATTCCACAAATGCTGAGTGTCCCCTCTGTGCCATGTTCTTAACGACGCCTTCAGTGGTGAAAAGACCACTGAAGTCCTTGCTCTCACGGTTTTTACAGCCTCTTGAGGGAAATAACTATTAATCAAATAGTTAGCTAATTACAGCTGGTGATTTAGTGCAGTGGGAAAATAGAATCTGATGCTGGGACAGACTAACAGGGCGGAGTGTTCTGTGGGGTGGGTGTTTACCATGAGAGCTGACAGATTTGTCATCAGCTTTCTTACTACTTCCTCTTGTGAAGAAAAATTTCAAATCTACAGGAGGGTTTAAAGAATGATTTAATGAACACCCATATATGCTCCACTTAGATGGAACAGTTGTTGACATTCTTGCCTGACTCATTTTATTGTGCCTTTCTGTTTTTTAAAAACTAGAACCATTTGAAAAGAAAGTTGCAGATATCATGACATCTTACCCCTGAATATGTCAGCATACAGCTCTTTAGAGTAAAGATGTTCTCCTACCTAACCAGGAAGCTGTAACACACCTAAGAAAAGTCACAGTAATTCCATAACAGCCTCTGACCATGAACATGTTCAGACCACGTTCACAAGACCATGTTCTGCTTTCCCCAGTTGTCCTTAGTTATGTGTCCCATTAGTGTCTGCATAGAAAATAGCTATTCTACCACTTGTTCATGCACACATTCACCTTTTTTTTTGTTTTTTAAATGACCACGTGTCAAAGATTAACACATTGAAGAGATGAGTAAGATGGCAAAATTGATAACAAGAGCATTTGAGAAACTAGGTGTTTATGGGCATAAAAAAAATTAGAGTAAGATTGTTGGGTTAGATTTAAACAAAAACTAATGGGGGCAAGAAAACAACCTTTGGAGTTAACTTTGTTACTGGACATAAAGAAGTTAATATGTCACTTCACAATATCTGGATGCTCACCAAGGAGTAAATAGCATAGGCACATTCTTCTCAAGAATGAAATATACTTTAGGCAGGCATATTATTTCCAAATTTTGAATACTTTTTTTAACAAAGCTCTCTAATCCTTCCAGCTAGAATCAGCCTCTCCATTTTCATCCCATTATTAAAAAAAAAAAAATGGCTTTATTGAGGGATGCTGGGATAGCTCAACAGATTGAGCACTTGCCTTGCAACTGTGAGGTCTGGGGATCGAATTCTGGCCCCGGCCCATGCAAATCCACATGCTGAACTGCTTCACAGTTGGTAATCGCCACAATGGCTCAGCAATGAAGGTTCTGGCCTCCCATGCAGGAGACCCCATATCCTCCTGTGTGGGATAAAATTATATCACTACTAATGATGTACAACTATGGATCAAATTGTTTCCAAGTAACCTTTTTTTAAAAAAAGGCTTTTTTGAGGTATGACTACTATACCATAAAATTCACTCATTGTGTGTATTTAGCAATTTTTTCATAAATTTATGCAGTTACCCAGCTGTCACTGCAATCCAGTTTTAGAATACTTTTGCCAAAAAAGTTTCCTCTTGCCTGTTTGCTGTGGATCTCTGCTCCAACATGCAGCTTCAGGCAAACACTAATTTGCTTTCTTGCTTTTTTCTCTGCTTTCTGAAGAAATTCCATATAAATTCCATTTAAATGGGATCATGCAAATTATCTTTTATCTGGCATCTTTTACTTAGAATAATTTTTTTTATTGTTTAAGTGAGAGAGAGAAGCAGGGAGGGCCTAGAGCAGTTACCATAGTTGTACATCATCAGTTGTGACATGGTTTCATTCCACACAGGTGGATATGGGACCAGGCACCTCCCACATGGGAGGCAAGAACTTTTGCTGCCATCCCAGCAGTTTCCAGTTGCGCTGCAGTTCAGCATATGGGTTTGCATGGGTTGGGGTTGGGAATCAGACCCCGGATCTCGCAATTTTGAGGCAAGCGCTCAACTGCTGAACTCTATCCTGGCATCCATCATAATGTTTTTGAGGTTCAGTAGCAGATACCAGTAGTGTGTTCCTTTTTATGGGCACGCTAGTGCTGTTTATCCATTCTGCAGTTAATGGCCTTTTGGATTGTTTCTGGTGTTGGGGTAGATGAATAATGCTTCTATGAAGACTTGCATGCAAGCCTTTTTGTGGACATATATTTTATTTCTCTTGGGTAGGTAGGTTCCTAGGAGTGTGGTGGGTGCATATTGAACTATATAAGACAATGCCAAACTTTTCCAGAAGGGCGGCACCTACCAGTGACTTAGGAAAATGCCTGTTTTTCCACATACTTGCCACCACTTGTCATTGTCTCTTGGGTTATATATAGCCTGGTGGACGTCATAGACTTCATCTGAGTGAAGAAATTTCTGGTGGTGATTTGGTAATGCTGTTATCCAGAAAACCAGCTGAGGATAGTGTGGTGCTGACCTCCTTGGGACTTGTGAATTTCTGTCCTGGAAGGAGATTCTTGTGTAATCTCAGGCTGAGCTTGTTCAGTGCTTGGACGCTGGGTCCATGGGCGGACCCTACACAGATGTTAAATATACTTGTTTTAAGTTAAGGTATAATTTATAAGCAGTGGAATGCTCTCATCTGAATTGTACTGCTTAATTCGTTTTGATGAAGACGTATCAAGACACTGTTTCTGCCTCCCTGGATGGTGTCCAATGCCCCTATACAGTCAGATTCCCAGAGGCGGTCACTCTTCACATTTCTGTCAGTAGGTACTTTTGTGTGAACCCTGACGTTTTGGTTGAACTAATCTTATTGTAGAAAACACAAACCACAGTAGAGTGTAAAGAAGAGAATTAAAAATTGCTCATAAGCACTACACTACCCAGAGGTTGCTAGTGTTATTTTTATGCAGTTCCTTTTGGTAATATATACATTTCTCATTAAAAAAAAAATCTTACAGCACAGAGCTTTGCTGTGTGTTGTTGGGTGTTTGCTGCTTCCTTTTGAGAACGTACGTTTTTTCCAGCGTGATGTCTTGTGCTGAGGATGCCGCATAACTTGATGAGTGTGAGCATTTTGAGCATTTAGGCCGCGGGGTTCGGGCTTTGTAAAAGGGGTGAACATCCTGCATCTAAGCTCACCCCTGCATCGCACTTCCCATGCCCTGAGGGCACCGTGCCACCTTCCCTATCAGGCGGGCCAGTGGAGACACCTGCCCGGACCTGGAGGAGCCAGGATCTCCCCACCTGGGTTCCCATCCTGGATCCAGGCGAGCCAGGCATGATGCGCCGAAACGGAGCGCGTGGATCGGCAACGCGACATCTGCGTGCGATTGAGCGGACTGGTGCCTCCACCAGCGCAGCGCTGGAGCCGCCGCCCTAGGACCGGCCGGAGCCCCACTCCCTCGCTCACTGGGGCATGGAGCTGCCGGCAGCGCTTCTCTGAGCCCTGCGGCGTTCATGGTGAGTGGGGCCGGGGCCTGACGGCGCCCCTCTGATGGGACTGCCTTCCCGTCACCGGCCCTGAGTCTCCTACGCGGCTGCGCTCATGTGCTTGTGTGTGTGAAATTCATCTGTTCCAAGGATGGGAAGCTTGCATGGGGCCGCGGTGATGCGCCTTTCGCCTCCCTGCCCTTCTTTGTGTCTGTGATTCCGTGTTATTTAATGACAGGGTTCAGTTTTGGTGGAAATGGGGAGAGATTGTGAGAGCCAGCGCGACCTTCCAGTCCTAATTCTTACCACCCCACAAGCGATCGCATCCCGTTTTCAGATTCAGGTCAGCCCGGGCCAGGCATCCCTCCTTAGGGCCTTGCCCGGGACCCTGGGGAGGCCTTTGTGTGAAGACCAGAGTGCACCCTGTTTGCTCTAGGGGGGAATAAGGTGGTCAGATGGCAACAGCAAGCCGGCTTGTTAAAACCCACAGTTCAGTTTTAGTGCATTTCTTTCAGCAGTCCACATATTCACTTTTGTGTTCTAGATATTTTGTAAGAAATATGACAATTAGGAAAGGTCTCTTGAGCGTTGATTTACCAAATGCCAACATCCCCAGTAACTTAGGGAATGCTTTCTGGGGAAATACCTTGGGCAAGTAGGTAAAAGGATCCAAGTATGAGGAGCCCCTCCGTCCTTCTTAGTGTGAGCTCAAGCCTCAGTGGTCACAGGACTGCCTTTGGAAGGCTGGGCATTTGTAAGACCTGTACAGGCCCCTCTTCCCCACTAAAAATGGCAAAAGGAAACAGGTCTCGTCTGAGATTCTGAAACAATGCCCCTCTCTCCCCAAAAACAGCTTGTTACAAATGGCAAAGCGTGAAACCAGCTGCAGTGTTCTGGGCACTTCACCCTCATGTAGTCTTCACTGCAGCCCTATTATTAATCACCCCTTAGTGAGAAGTGCTGTGAGAGTCATTTTGTAGTAATACAGTGACAGTAATCTTCCCTGTCCTTGCCTGGACACGTGCTACGGCTATGTGTCGTACATTAATTCATTCTCATTGGATAGATGAGGAAACAGGCTTGCAAGTGTGAAGCAATGTGTTCAAGGTCACACAGTGACGATTCAGACCCAGGCCTGCTCCCGCCTGGTGCTTCCCCTACAGGCTGTCTGGGTCCTCCGTCTCACACGTGGTTGCTGTGTTGTCACTGATGTCGGTTCATGTCAGGGTTTTAATAGGCGCCTGTGGGGACCTGCCATGTTTTATTCTAGACATAGTCCCAAATCCTCGGTGGTTATTTTTCAGGGCTAATCTTGACAGTGGTGTTACTGTTGAGTCCAAGTCGTAAGCACAGGTTTTGACTGATGAGCCTGTCTGCTTCCAGCTAATGTAGCTTCCCAGGAGATTAGGGGGCTTCTGCTAGCCCGGTTAGCATCATTGGCTGTCTTTACAGTACCGTCCAGTTCTGTGCGCAGCACTGACAGCCCCCGTCATCTTACCAGGAGTCCATTCTTCTCATAGTCTGAAAATCATGACCTGTTCTCCATTCTCTTAAATATCTGTTGAAGTAGGCTTTATCTTTAGTTGGTGAATTATACGCTTAATTCAGGAGTTTAATGTTGTCCTTGCCTGTAGCACTGCTCAGATCGTACACATGGTGGAGGTAGATGCTGCCGTCATGTGCATCTGGCAGGCGCACCGTTCCTCATAGTTGACTTTCTGACTCTGTCCCCAGCCCACCCCACCTCTGCTTGTCCCATCAGCCCTGGAGAGCTTATTGTTGAGACCTTAAAATCTAGAGCAAAACAACATTGATTCAGCCTCACTCGTGCGTGTGCAGTGCTCACACTAACTTGTGAATGGGCCTGCGTATGTGCACCTCTTGGCTGCTGCCTGTGCTGTTGGGATACCGCTTCTTCATGGCCCAGACCTCTCATGTCTGTTGTCCACTTGGATGGCATCCTTTGTGAGATGCTTTCCTTGGTTCCCCCAGCAGTAGGCTCCTGTTCTCGGGGCTCCCACAGCAGGTGGCTTATGCTCTCATGGCGTTTTTCAGTATCCTCCCTGGTTTCATAGCCTCTGTTGGCATCTTCTTTGTCTCTACTGTCATGAGCCCTTCAAGGGTGGGGTCGGCAGGCCTCCTGAATCTGGGCCCCATGTGGTCCCTCCATAGATACAGTCCTACCCCTCTTCCTCCTGCCTGCTGAGTCTTTCTGCTCATGGCCCCTCTGTGCAGTGAGGTCCTGCTTGCTGACCCTAACCTACTGCTTTCTTCCTGGCCCTATGCTGGGTCATCAGACCACACCCCGCAACTTAGCCCCTGGTTAGGAGCAGCATGATCTGTGTGCTGCTGTCTCATTGGTGTTGGTCCTGTCTTCCTCGCAGGATACATGATAAGCTCCTCGGGGCAGGGACATGGACCTGCTGTGCTTCTAGATGAGTGGCCTGCACACGCGTTTGACACGACAACTCCCTACTGCTGTTAGACAAGTTGAGACTCAGCACACAGAACTGAGACAGATTGGCTTGGCTCAGTGCACACTGATATTTTTTGTTGTTGTTTTTTACAGGCTGGCATGACCACTTAAACTTGTTTGCCACTAGAACTTTAAAGAACCCTGTTCTGAATTCCTTCTCAGGTTACGTGGGGCGTAGGAGTTTGTTGCAGTCGCTTGAATGGGTGATTTATACTGATGAGCCCTCAGGGCCGCGGATGAGCACAACAGTGAATGGCATTGTCTCTTGGTAAACTTTAAACCAAGCTTGTCCAGCCTGCTGGCTGGTGGGCCACATGCAGCCCAACACAGATTCATAAACTTCCTTAAAATGAGATCTTTTTTGCATTTTTTTAAACTTTTAGCTCATCTGCTATTGTTAGAGTTAGTGTATTTTATGTGTGACCCAAGACAATTATTTCACTTTGGCCCAGGGAAGCCAAAAGGTTGGACACCCTTGGTTTAAACCAAGAGACTTCAAAACTTGATCCCATAAGGGTTCCAAGAAGAGAAGAGATTTTGAATGAGTTTGGAACAATCCTGACATTAGGCTCTCTGTGGTGGACAGCCACTGAGTGGTATGTCATGTCTCATCAGCACAGGAGTTCTCACAGTTGCTGTTGTTTTATAGATGAAGAAACTGAGGCTGAGACAGACTCAAGATGATTTGCCTACGGCTAGAGCCTGGACTTAAGAGCTAAGTCTTGTTGCTTCCAAAGGCCCAGCTCTTGCTACATCACAGGCTGACCTCAAGGTTGATAATTCACAGCTGAAACCTGTTTTTCCAGAGACTTCTTATCTACGGGTACCCCACCCAGTGCCCCCCAAAGGATCCTTAGAGCAAATAGTCCTTGTTTTTAAAGGTGGTCTGCATGGTTTGGAGAATGAGCTCACTGTTGACTCCTCTAGGTAGCTATGGGAGAACTAGATTTGGCTCAGGACCTGTAACAATTTCCAATCCATTCATAGTCTTAAGTGCTCTTTAGAATTTGGAAAAGGCTGTCCCTGGATTTCAAGTAGGGACAGGGCAGGACAGGCCTCCTCTATTCATTTTCTTTTTAATCATGCACTACTCTGTGGGATCAAAATGTAAGTACTTGCCTTGAAATTGCACTGAATTCAGTATTACAGGTTTCTGTCGTAGTTGAAAAGCTTTATTTAGACTGAATGTGAATGAGTACATTTCTTGTGGATCATGTCTGTGAGTGGTAGCCTGGTGACAGATGTGGCTGCAGAGCCAGCATGCTCAGCTTCTGACCCCAGCTCCCCAGCTGGGTGATTTGGACCTCTCCGGGCCTCTGCCTTCTCTTCTGCCTTCTCATCTATGACATGAGGACACTCGTTCCCTCAGAGAGCTCGTGTGAAGGGGACATTGAGCGAACTTGGGGTACACAGGCCCTTGCTGAGTGCTCGGCTCATGAACCCCAGTGTGGCTCTTCCTGGTAGTGATAGAGCTTCCGAGCTCTCCCAGGGCAGAACTGGGTTTTGGGGTCATGAGTAAGGTGACCAGATTTTAACATTGGTAAAGCGGGACACCATTGACCGGGGGGGAGGGGGTTCGTGATTAAAAATTTG
Organism: Craseonycteris thonglongyai; assembly: GCA_004027555.1. NCBI lineage: Eukaryota > Metazoa > Chordata > Mammalia > Chiroptera > Craseonycteridae > Craseonycteris > Craseonycteris thonglongyai. The sequence goes on along the minus strand of PVKE010002323.1, from coordinate 73,303 downwards.
GTCTATCTCCCGCCGTTCCCTAGCTTGTCGAGCATTCTTTCCAAAAATCGGGACTTTTTTAAAACGCCGCAGGACGCGGGACAAATTGTTAAAAATCAGGACTGTCCTGCCAAAAGCAGGACGTCTGGTCACCTTAGTCATGAGTCAAGCTCTTTCATTCGCTTTACTCCTTTTCTTATCTGTGCTGTTTGTAGACTTTGGGGGGCTCCTGGAATGTCGTTAGCCCCCCCCCCTCAGCACTTTTTCTGTCTTTTGTAGACATAGCAGGTCTGAGAAGAGGCGTGAAGGCACATGGCAAAGCAGGGGCTGTGCTCAGGTCTGCTTTGCAGGCCCCTCCCCGCTCCTTAGCCCTCTTGGGTGGGTACTGGTTCCCTTTTTGCAGGTGTAGAGATGAGGCTCAGGGCTCCTAAGGCCTTTGCTAGAGGTCACAGCTGGTTCTTGGTGGATCTGAATTTGCTCCCTGGCCTTCTGGCTCCAGAGACCAAACTTAACCCATGCGGGACTCAGCCTTTTCCCTCTAAAACAGCGCACTTGCATTTTGAGTGTATTCACAGAGGAGGTCGGGCTTGCTCAGAATGGCAGGGTGGTGAGTCCTGCAGGCCCAGTCCCTCACTGACAGTGAAACTGAGGGCAGGTCACTTCACCTTGAACGTCAGTTTACTGTATGTATCTGTGGGGTGACAATTGCCCTAGAGCTTGTTACAGACGAGTGTAAGGTGCAAAAAGCAAATGGAGATGGTCCTGTAGGTTCTGGGCCATTGAACTTTTGGGTTAACATCTTTGGCAAATAGTTCCCTAGAACAGGGTGAGCAGCTGAGCAGTACTTTACAGGGCACGCGTCACTAACTCTTGTTAAAATGCAACATGCTCTTACAGGTTTCCTATAAAATTTACAATGTTGACACCCAGGCGCCGGGTTTGAGGGTTCCTGGTGGCTGGTGCCGTGTTGAGTTGCAGCTGACCGCTGGGCACACATCTGTGCTTAGATGTTTGAATCCATAGAAAAGGGAATCGTTTTCTCAGTTTGGGATAAGTGGGGGTCATTTTAGTGTTTTGGTGGCACCTCTTCACGTCAGGGTAAATGGTGCTAAGACATCTAGCCTGTGCATCCAAATGTGCAGAAACTGCCCCACCTGCCTTTGCCTTGGTGCACTGCCTTCTCATGCACGACCTGTGTGTTGTGAGATCCTTTTTCCTTTCTACTTTTAGAAACCTCTGTGGGCTTTTCTGGCTGAGAATAATTGCTTGCCAAATCGTTTTACCAGTAACACCCCCCTTGGCAGAGAATGTCAGTAAAATTCATTTAGCAGTTCATCACTTTCCACTCATGCTACTGCTTTGGTTCTTATCTGGGATGGTTGTTTAAATCTTGGGTTAACTACTTATTTGCATATCCTATCTTCCCAGCTAGATTATCTTCTGTTAAGGGAGGGCCCCAAGAGCCTTGACTGTGTTGGCAACAAGAGAGTATTGCATTTTACTTTAATCTGCAGAGGGCTAAGGGTACACACATACTCACATACAAACAAAATTTCAGAAGCTGGACTCTTGGATGCCAGCTTGCTCGCTGTCCGGAACTCCTCTGGTTGGGTGTGTGGAATCTGGGTCACAGGCGTGACTGAGCTGTCATGGTTGCAGTTACTGGGACAAATTAGTTTTTGACTTGGAGGCTGCCCGTAGATTTCCAGGATGTGACATTTATGTGTACCACTTGCAGTGATGGCTTTATACAAAGGTGTTCAGGATTTCTTTTTTGATGCTTTCTAGTTTAAGAAAATGAAACAGATTTAACCATCTTTATGCAAAAGGTCTTTAACCTGTTCCTCATTTCAGGAAAGATTTAAAGGGCTAACAAAAATACATGAAATGCCATGGGGTAAAAGGAAATGGATTAGAAATTTAGGGTGAGGGTAGGTATATGAGATGAGGCCAGGAGATCAGGTGAATGCTGGGATTGGCTGTGGATCTGGTTCAGAGCTTCCCAGTGGCCAATGTAATAATTGATAAAAAATTTACAGTATCCAGAAAACATACCCCTACCCCAGGAGAAGCATAGGAGACCTGAGACAATGTTTGTGGGCCCTTATAAAGGGCCAGCTGGGATGAGATCCTCAGTGACTTCCCCACCAATAAGGGAAATCCACGGTCCTTGTATCATAAAGTGATGGCCTGGCCTGCAGAGCTGTAGGACTCCTTTCCTTGGCAGTTTTCCTTCTGAGTAGCAAATATTTTCGGCATATCATCCTCAAAATCCCCTTAAAGGACTTCACAGCAAAATCTTCCCTGCTTTCAGGCGGGCGTCATAAGATCAGCGTTAGCCAGGCCCGGAGTTATCCCTGTTTTCTTTGTCCTAGGAATATGAAGACAAGGCTGGACGACCTAGCAAGCCACCCTCTCCAAAGCAGAATGTGAGGAAGAATCTTGATTTTGAGCCACTTTCCACCACTGCACTTATCCTGGAAGACAGACCTGCGTGAGTCCTGAGGAGTCTAGAGGGTGTTTGCTTTAGTAGATACACACAACTTGTAACCAACCACCTTTTCATTAGAAAAGAACTGGGGTCACAAGGGGGAAGAAGACTAAGCCATAGCACCCATTAAAAACATGGAGTTTCTCTTTATTCCCTTTATTAACATTTTCTAGAATGATAGTAAATGACTAACTTGGAAAACTGTCCTTCAACATAGGAGTTTTGCCCAGGATTTTCCATTCTGGTGATTTTTCATTTTAATTTAGCATTTAAAAATACTTACTAACTATTAAAAGGCTAGACTGGCTTGTGGCTGCGAGACAGCACCAGCAGTGTGCCCTGAAGCGGCGTTGTCATGGTGTGCCAGTTTGCAGAGTGATGCTGCTGGACTGGCCTGCGGGGCCATTGGGACTGCAGGACACAGAAGAGCAAGTCCCTCCTCCGCTGTCCACCTATTTGATGGGTTTTTTTTTTTCCTTTAAGATTTATTTTATTGTTTTTGAGAGATGAAGAGAAAGAAGGGAGGAGGACCCAGAGCAGAGTCTCCATAGTGTACATCATTAGTTGTGACATAGTTTCATTCCACACAGGTGGATGTGGGGCCGCATGGGGCAGAAACCGAAACTGGGGTCTCCCTCACAGAGAGTGATAACCTTCACCACCACAGTTCAGCACGTGGGTTTGCACGGGCCGGGGTTGGGATTCGATCCCCAGACCTCACAGCTGCAAGGCAAGCACTCAGCGTGTTGAGCTATCCTAGTATCCCCAAGGAGATCAGTTTTGATAACTGGTTTACGGATTGTGTTTGGCAACCTTAGTGGGATAACAGGATTGTTACTCTAAGGTATTAGGTCACATTTACCTCTTTGTAAGTACTGAGTTTCCATAGAGCACTGTATGTGATTAGAAAGAGTTCACTACTTAAAAAAAAAAAAGAGAGATTGTAAGACAGTGGGCTAGAATTCCTAAAGTTCTTGCCAACCCTGAAATTTAAAATTGGTGAAATCTAAGGAAGAACCATGCCTTCTTGTACTGTTAATTCTTAGTCCTTGGAAATTGTGGATGTGTGGGTCGATGAGGGGCGAACCCCTGAAGTGCCTCCACCTCACAGAGGATCTGTGAGGACTAGACGCCGTAACGCTCTCTGAAGGGTGAACTGGGCTGCGATCTCCTGCAATGAATGGCGGTGGTTCAGCACCAGGCCAGCCCTTGTAGGTGTCAGGTGCCGGCTCTTTCACCAGCACATTTTAGAGACAGCTTGCATTTAGTCTTTTCAGCAGGATTGGAAGTTGCACAGTGCATCAGATGCTTAGAGCTGTAATATACATTTGTATGTAAAAAACAAAGCATGTGATGTCACCATAGCTACTATGAAACTTGTACACTTAAAAAACTGACCAGGGAATATATTCATACACGTACGTAATACATGTCATTGAGGTGCCCTCCTTCAGGATAACTGTCCACTATTATTAGTGCATTGTGGTCAAATCATAGTGTCTTTGGAGCCTGGGGTGAAAAAACACTGAAAGATTAAATATTTGCCTCTTGGAATTATGAGTAGTTGTAATTTATACTTCAAAAATTTTTTTACAATGAGCTTATTTTACTTTTGTAAGAAAGTGCTTTTAGTTTATGAAAGAGCTGTCTGTCATCTTAACATATTTAGTTTTTGGACTTTGAGCTTTTCATTTTTTTTAGTAAGTAATGCTTCAAGTTTTGTTTCTCAAAGAATTTTATTTGACATTTATAACGGTGAAAAATCATTTATTTCTATCAAGAAATCTCCCGGCGAAGCCAGCTGAAGAAGCTCAGAAACACAGACAGCAGTATGAAGAAATGGTGGTTCAGGCCAAAAAACGAGGTAACGGCGGTCCCACGGGTTTGGTTACGTAAGGCAAGCACAAGATGTTCTTTCCTGGCTATTTTCTTTGTAATCGTACCACCTGGAGCCCTAGAACCTGAACTTTGGTGAATGCTTTAATGTGTTAAAATTTATAACTTTCCACCAAAAATGTGTGCTTGTACTGCGTCTCCATCCTATAGCCTTATTCCGGGCAGTGACATTGCATTTGACACCTGAAGAAAGGCTGTGCAGGGTGGGCGTGCAAGACGGGCCATGGCCGCGGCCAGCGGTCTCCCTCTCCTGTGCTCAGCTCTCCTTATTCACGAGAAGATATGATGGAATTTGAGAAAATCCTGTGTAGCATCTACAACCCTATGAATCTAGGGTGTTTAAAAAGGTTACGTACTAAATATAATGTGGTCTATAATACAGTGGAATATTACTCAGCCTTAAAAAGGAAGGCAATTCTGGAACATGCTACAACATGGATGAACCTCACAGACGTCACACTGAGTGATAATGAGCCAGTCACAGAAAGACAAATGCTGTGTGATTCCCCTCTGGGGGATCCTCAGAGTAGTCAAAATCATAGAGGCAGAACGTAGAGTGAGACGGTTACCTGGGGCTGGGGGAGGAGGGAACAGGGAAGTTGTTTACTTGGGACAGAGTTTCAGTTTATGAAGATGGACAAGTTCTGGAAATGACGGTGGTTGTGCTGGTTGCACAACATTGTAAATTCTTAATGCCACTGATTGTACACTTAAAGTGGTTAAATTGGTAAGTTTTATGGTATGTGTATTTTACCATAAGAAAGAAAGACAAAAATGTGAATTAAATGTATGGTATTTCTCAGAGTTGCTGTTTACACAGTAAGAGTTGTGCTTAAGCTGTGAAAAGTCAGGCCAGGGGTCATCCTGGGAAGGGTCTGGGTGGGGCACCCAAGGAGCTTCAGGTGTTTGGTTCATGTTCTGGTTTTTTGTTTTTGTTTTTTTAAAGATTTATTTTTATTGTTTTTGACACAGAGAGAGGGAGATACAGAGACAGTGTCAGAGAGAAGGGGGAGGGCCCAGAACAGTCTCCATAGTTGCACATCATTGTTTTATTCCACATAGTTTCATTCCACAGGTGGATGTGGGACTGCACAGGGCAGGAACTGGGCCGGGGTCTCACCCCGGTGAGAACTGAACTGGGGGCACTCCCCAGTTCAGCATGTGGGTCTGCACGGCCGGGGCCAGGATTCGATCCTCGGCCCCCGGGGCTGCAAAGTGAGCGCTTAACCCACTGAGCCATCCTGGCTTCCCCCATGTTCTGGTTTTTGATTGAGGTGCTAGTTACATGGCTTTGCCTGTTTTGTGATAATTGATTATGTTTTAATGGGAAATGGGTTAAACTTTCAGTAGCTTTTTATGACTGTAAAATTTGGATTTCTCCCTTTCTCTGTAGCCTCACCTATTATCTTTTATTTGTATGGTTTTCTGTAGGTGGGTTGGACTTTCAAGCTTACTAAGAGATGGGGAAAGCCTGAATTCTGAACTCCATTCGACATGATGTCACTGTTCCTTCCCCGCCATTTTCCTGGGGTTTTTGCTGCAGGGCTCTGAGAAAATTCACCTTGTTTGAAAATGGTGGATGTCCATTAGCAGATATTTTCTTCTTTCTTATTTTCGATTATGGTTTCTAGAGCTGAAGGAAGCCCAGCGGAGGAGAAAGCAGCTGGAAGAAAGATGCAGACTAGAAGAGAACATTGGAAACGCCGTCCTTACCTGGAACAATGAGATTCTGCCTAACTGGGAGACCATGTAAGCTGTGACAGTGGGCACTACCAGGTTGCATGCCACTGTTTTCTAGGATCTGTAGGCAGCAGCTCAAGTCACAGCCTCTGATGAAATGACCTAGAGTCCAGCCCCCCGCCACCCACCTGGGTTCAGGCCCTGTGACAGCTCCCCCTGCCCACTTCCAGTTCATCTACTCAGTAGCCAGAGGCATCTTCTAAATCCACAGCTGGGTCACTTACCTACTTAACCCATCTCCTTTAGACAAAAAAGTGCAGCTCGCTGCTGCATTCATTTAATTTGACATAAACCCGCTCTTTGAAGCTGAAGCAAATCTGACTGGTTTTCAATGTGAAAATAACATATATAAACTGTTCTTGGAGTTGTTTCTAAATAGAACTGGTCTCTAATTCTAATGCAACAAATGTATATGCTGATCAGTATTTAAAACTATTTTTTGTGTGGTAAACCTCAAAGCACAGAACTTTGAGGGTAAGGTTAGGACTATAATCTAGTTACCTTGGTAAACGCTGCAGCTGCTAGTACCGCTGCCCAGTATTCGTAGGGCAAATGGGAAATGGGTTAAACTTTCAGTAGCTTTTTATGACTGTAAAATTTGGATTTCTCCCTTTCTCTGTAGCCTCACCTATTATCTTTTCTTCACTTGGATGGATCCCTCTTGTTAGGGAGCCTCAGGGCCTTTGCATGTCTCATCCCCTGTACCTAGAGTGCTCTTGCCCGGTAGCTGCCATCCAGCTAATTCCTAGTTCTTTAAAGCTTAGTCGTCCTTGGGGAAGACTTTCCTGCCCTGGTGTCACCCTCTGTCTGGCGATCGGGTCTGGGTCTCCTTTGATGACAACCCCTGTGGCCAGCACTCAGCAGAGTCTGCAGCTGCTGCCATCTTCGCATCCGAGGGACAGCTGCAGATCTTTTCTTCCTGAGTGTTCCAGGTGGCTTGGGGCAGTGTGTGCACAGCAATCCCAGGGCTCCTTTGGGGCCTGTCCCCACCAGCAGGAGCTGCCAGGGAGCTGGGGTGCCAGGCTTCATTCTGCTCCTGTCCCTTTTAACTTGGACCATGTGTCAGGGTGTTGGGATCTCACTCCTCGCTCTTACCTGGGTGCCACTCACTCATTACAGGGGGTTAGGCGGTCCTATTGAAAATGTCCACGAGGGAAACAAGCTCTTCCCAGAGCCTGCTTTTCTAGGCCAGGCCTTTAATAGGCTGTTTCTCTAATGGGACCCAGTGACAAGATTTGAGGTCTTTAGACTGCTTGGGTGGTCCTCCTGGTGGCTGCAGAGCCCAGCCCTGGTGCATCCCCCACTGCTGAGGTGGTCTAGGGGCGTTGGCCAGGTGCCAGGTACGTGGTGGGTGTCTCTGTGCTTTCTCCCACGAAATCTTCCCAGTAACCCTTTGGCAGGAGTCTTTCATCATTTGGATGTTAGGATGATACCGGATCGGAGAGTAGTGGACCTGGGTCTGCGGTCCCAGCCGTGCTCTCCCCACGGTGCTGTGTGGGGTCTTTGGCACCTTCCTGGGATTGTCGGCTATGTCACTGTGAGCAGCAGGCCTCAGCGCCTCTGTGTAGTTCAGCGTGTCCTGACTCAGCAGGGTTCTCCTCTGCCGTGGACTGTGGCAGCTCACCTGGGCACTGTCCCCATGTGCAGGCAGGGCTGTCCTCTGCTTCAGTGCCCCCGGGCACCCCCACCATGCCCCGCTAGCTGCAGTTGCTGTAGCGCAAGGCTATTCCTTGTCTCTGTGCTTTCTGCCCAGAAAGTCCTTCCTGCCCTTCATCTGCTGAAATTGCTACTGGTTACCAGGGATCCAGCTCCAGAGCAGCGCCCTGGCCCCTGTGCTGTGAGGTGCTCTCCCTGCTTGTGCTGTGTCCTTGGTGACCTGGTCACTACGGAACACTGGGCTGTGCGGTTCTCAAAGGCAAGGGGTGCAACATGAGGCTGTGTGCCCCTCGCCCCTGGGGTGTGGAGCTAGCACCGAACGATAGGTAGTTCTCCACCGAGGATGGACTCATAACCTCACACTTCCTTTTTTGTCCAGGTGGTGCTCTAGGAAAGTTCGGGATTTATGGTGGCAGGGAATCCCTCCCAGTGTGAGAGGCAAAGTCTGGGGCTTAGCCATCGGCAACGAGTTAAACATCACCCATGGTGAGTGGCTGGCATGATCCTGTGCTCTGGGAGTCCCTCCCCTGGGTCCTGTGGCTTCCCCTGTCCCCTCTGCCCTGTTAGGAAGAAAGGCAGCCATTGCCATCAAGTTTCTGAGAGCCCAGGTGTCTGTCCTCCGGGAGCTACCTGGTCATTCAGAGAAGACACCTGCCTTCTCCCTGATGCCTGTCATTCTCCCTGAAGGGACGTGGTAGCAGACACGGCTGGGACGTCGGCATCATAGGACCCGTGGGTGGAGTCATGTTAGGATCTCTTTTCAAAGCCCTGGAGAAAGTAGGCCTTGGCTGGGACAGGAAAATGGGAGGGAGGTGGGTTTCTTTCTGTGGAGGTATGTGTTGTGTTTAAGGTGCTGTTGGTTTTGTGTGGCGTTGTTTCCCCAGGCAGCTTGTGTATAAGCACCTGAGAGAGACAACATACAGTACTCGGACAGGTGCTTGCGGTCCTAGTGGTGTGTTTAGAACAGCGGGGGAGGCCTGTGCTCCCCTGTCTCAGGCCGTGCGCCTCCCTTACCGGCTGCACACGTACTCGCTCCCTCTGTGCCCGGCACTGCTCCGACTTGTCACTCAGTGCCCAGTGCCTGCTGGTCGGTACCTGGTCCTTTGCTTTGTTTCTGCCTCAGCCGTCCGAGCTGCAGAGAATAGGAGCTGCTTCCTTGTGTCTTTGTTACTCGTGCCCAGTACCTGCTTGCAGGATGGATGGGGTGACTTTTACCCTGTGGAAGGCCTTTGAGTTTAAAACAGATGAATTTGTTTCTCTTCTGGGTAGCTGGGGTGCATGTTGTTCTTACTGTTTTACCTGCCGAACTCGTATCTATCCCTTGGTTGCAGCCTTGACCACTCGGTGTTTTCGATCATGAGTGATGCCAGCTGGCTGGCTGGGGGTGGCTGGTTTCTGTGCAGAGTGACCTCAAAGCTCCATTTTTGGCTAATCCATACCTGCCAAAAATTGAACATCTTTGCTTGAGAAGAGGCATAATTTGTGGACATATGTAGTTTTTAACCCATTTCTCATTTAGAAAAATAAAGTGCAGCTCACTGCTGCATTCATTTAATTTTACATAAGCATGGTTTTCAGTATGAACATAAAATATAAAAAAACTTCTTGGAGTTGTTTCTAAACAGAACTGGCCTCTATGTAACAGCAACGTATATGATGATCAGTATTCAGTAATACCTTTTCGTATAGTAAAGGTCACCGCATGGAACTTTGGGGTACTGTTAGGATTATACGTGCATTATCTTGGGGTAAATGCTGCAGCCACAAGCACCGCTGGTGAGTATTTGTGGGGAAAATGGGAAATGGATTTAAAAGCATCCCTGAAAGTAGAGGTTTGGAGAAATTGCTGAGCAATTACTTCAGTCTTTTTTCTTGAAAGTTTTCTAAACTCAACAATTCTGTCTAAGCCAGTTGAATGTCATGCACAGTAGTGTGTGTGAATGTGTTTTATTTTTGCTCCTCACTGATTTCTGGGTTGGCTCTATTCAAATTAAAATCTTGCACAGGCTACCATGGTAGGTTGAGTTGAACAGCTAATTAATCAAGTACATGGGTTTGAAAGTTTGTCTGGATTCTGATATTGGCTCATTTTATTTGAAGCATTTCTTGTGTAATTGGCTGCCTAATGTCATTTGCTGCCTCCTGAGTTGACACTTAGGAACCTGAGGCCTCTCCTGTCACGCTGTCCAATCTGTCACCATGCCCAGCACAGCTCTGCACATGGCAGGCCAGAACATATTTATTGAATGAATGAGTGCCACCTTGTTGGGTGACTTCATCTCAGCTTTACTGATGTAGCCGGGATAAGAGCACAGATGGTTGTAAAGTCCCATGGTGGAGGGCTGGTATTGTATCAGGTCTCCTCTGACATTGACGGCAAGTAGTGTTGACCTCGTTCTCCTGTTGAGGAAGCTGAGCCTCCCGAGCAGAAGGTTGAGGACTGCCCCAGCCTCATGGGCATTGTGCTGGAGCCGGGCTCCAGTGCTCGCTAGCCCTGCTGACGCTGAAGCCTGGGCTCTGATTTGAGAAACCCCAGGCTTTGTGGTTGTGCAACCGGAAACTTACTGAAAGCTAACCCCATAGTACTACTATTAAGATTTCACTCTTGGGGAAGTCAGCCTTGTACTTTGAAATTGGGTCTGGGAAGAAGCTGCATTTGCTGTTCTCACATCTCTACTCCCCTACCACCCACCTCAAAAACACACCAGTAAAGTGCTGGAGATAGTTTAGAACTCTGGCACTGTGACTGCCAGCATTACCCAGCGGCTGCCGCCATCTGCTGTAACTGTCAGGTACCTCACTGGGGAGTGGTCCCCAGTGGTCAGGGGCACACAGTTGTTTTCCTCCTCTCCTCCCAGAATGGTCGAAGCTGAGTCCACCTCCAGGAGACAGAGGGGGCCGAGGTTCCCCAAACCCTCTGGCCTCCAGCTCAGTGCACATAAGCATTTGAGTGAAGACACAGGCTGCCTTCCAGACATAACTTCATAATCTAATGTGAAGTTAGAGTTCATAATTGTCCCCTCTGCTGCCCTGGCAGACTAGCACAGGTGGTAAGTCAGGCCCTTCGCAAGGCTAGAAAGAGGTCGCTAATCTAGTAGCACATTGTGTTACTAGAATTGGACTTGTGTTGTAATAACATGCACTGCCCGGAAAGCAGATGTGCTCTGCTTTGTTTTTCGGAAGCAGTGATGGAGAAAATGAAGTGATGAAATTGTCGGGTAGTTAGTCTTAGTGATGATGAGTGATCCAGGCCATCGGGTGGCGAGGAAGTGTGAGGAGGAAGTCTGCAGGTGTCTGTGAGAGGCCTGTCTGCATATGTCTCTTTCATGACACTGTCTTTTTTCAAACCTCTGCCCGCTTCGCTTGCACCTTACCCTGCTTCAGGCAGCAGGATCAGGAAGACTGTCCCTGGGGGTGGCAGTCTCCCTTGTCTGCACTTGAAACCTCGTGGGCTTTGCGGCTGCCTCTCCCTCCTTCATCACGCAGTGTCCACCGATTGCGCTGCTCTGTGTCCATCCCAGTGCGGGTTGCTCTGGATGTGATGTGACTGTGGGGACCTCCCCCTCTTCCCGCCCAGGAGCTCACAGTCTGGTGTAGGTGACAGACTCACAAGTAAATCAGAACACAACTGTTTTATGGGTGGACTGTGTAATAGAAGTAGGTGCCAGGCATGGTAGTGTTTTGTGCATTCTTCTTTGTGCAATGGAAATTTCTTCAGGCCCAGTGGGGGGGATTGTTTAAGTCTCCTTAGCAAGGGTGCGGTGTAGTTGAACTTGATTTGAAGGAGGCAGGAGTGTATTGGACACCTGCTCACATCTCACAGGGACTTACTTACCCAGTGGCTTTTCTTCCAGAACTCTTCCACATCTGTCTGGCCCGAGCCAAGGAGCGGTGGCGGTCCTTCAGCACAGGAGGCTCGGAGGTGGACAGTGAAGGTACGTGTGGTGCCGACGCTGGTGGGCTGCTTTGATCTGTGGGGTCTGTCATTATTACCTAACAGAAATGTCTCCTTACCTGAAGTTGTGGTTGGTATAAACTTATAGAAAGCTTCCTGGAAAGGGACTTTTTTTTTAGAGCAAACAGTTGTAAGAAAAGAAACGTTCATAAGTAAAAGAACGTAGCAGGTCCTGTGAGTTGTTTGTGTCCTTTACTTGCGGGAGGGCCGGTCGAAACCACGACTGCTTCCTTTGCTCATATTCACGTGGGGGACAGTTGCCTGGCAGCCAGGTGCCTTGAACCTGTGGCTTAGAGGAGCATCGGAACTTCCGCCAAGGACATGGGAACACTGTGTAGTGGCTAGATTCTGCTTTTGGGACTTCCCGTAACACACAGGAATGGTGCTTCTGTTAAGGAGTCTGATTTTTTACTGATCTTTTTAAATGCCATGTATGTGGTATTGGAATTAAAAAAATATAAACCAAGTTATTCATAAATATTTGTTAGAAATAGTACATGAAAGTCATACTGCCAGAACTCCCACATATTCTAAGTGTATATTAGTGATGTTTTAGATCTAATACTGTTTTTTTCTGTGCCTGGAATTCATCTGTGTATGGTCTCTTACTTGTTCTTACTGCTTTCTTTGTTGATGAAAGGCGGTCAATTGCAAATGAGCTTTTTACTTTTGACACTAGAAAATATCTGGTGATGATGACCTAGCATTAGATGGTACCGTGAGATTTTTGCTGCTAACGTAAGAAACTCTATAAACAATTAGGAACTCTGAAGGTGGACCCTGTGCTTTAAGCTGGGTTCATGCAGTTCTAAGAACTTCTCTTCCTCGTTTCACTCCTAAAATGTCACCCCCTTCTGATCACGCCATGCACTTGCCCCAGAGAGGTGTGCTGACTCTTGGTCTCTTTGTAGATGCCGGGTTTTCAGCAGCAGACAGAGAGGCCAGCCTGGAGCTTATTAAACTGGACATTTCTAGAACATTTCCCAACCTCTGCATTTTCCAGCAGGTAGGTGGTGGTGATCTGCTGTTCCCAAGTATATTTTACCTTGAACTCATAGCTATCAGATTGCATAAATTGTAGTCAAGTTTGAAAAGTACTTAGGTATTTTGGGGGGGGGGGGGTGCCGAGGGAGGGTGGTCTTAGGTTAATACATTTAGACTTAAAAATAAGGGTAGGCGATGTTTTCACACATATATTTAATGTGGCCACTTTTGTGCTTGTGAAGGCGGTTCTGTCCTTCCTTTGGAAAGTATGTATCAGGAGCCTGTCTGTAGGGCGGGCCCAGGAAGGCTCTGTGGTGCAGCCTGGTCAGTGCGCCCCTAGTGGCTGCTGCTGTTTTCAGGGCTGCACACACGGTAGGACTCCCGTGGATGAGCTCTTGGTACGCTCCAGCCTGGCAGCTGTGGGCGTGGTGAGGGGGTTTCTGAGCAGGTGGGCTGGGAGAACAGCGACACCACTGGGCACTGACCCCAGCCTTGGGGTGGGGGTGGGGGGGGTCACGATGCCAGTAAAGAGGATAGTGGTGCTTCCCTGTGGGCCTCTGTGTGCAGGACAGGCAGGGCTCAGGGCTACCCTCAGCAGGGTGTTGACTGTGGGAACACAGAGGTCTGAGACCCTCTCCTCTTTCAGCAGCACTTACCTGGGATCTCGTTTGGCCTCTCCTTTGTCTGGTTCAGTGCTTTTTGTCAGTTCTGCTTCTAGAACATCTCTGAGCCTGGACTCACTACCTTAACTTAGTTCAGACGCATTGCTGTGGGTCACTGCACCTGCCTCCATGCCTCTCCTGGCTTTCTTCCCCTCTGTCCAGGGGCCTCCGGCCCCCACAGTGACCTGGGACTCCCCAGGCTAACACTGTTGTGCCCGTGTTTCTGGCATCAGACCTTACAACCGTAGGTAACCAGGAAAGGACGGACAGCGAGCGGGGTGCATTAGAGCAGACCAGTTACGTGGCCACTGAGAATAAACCAGGAGATGTAAAGGTTGGACACGTGGACTCTGCTAAAATGAGTGTGTGTCCCCGGCACTCTGACGGTACAGAGAAGTGGGTGATACAGCGGTGGGGAGGAGTCAGGGACGGGGTCACTGGGGAAGCCGCTCTTAGGCTGCACTTGGACTGGGTAAGAGTGACAGCCAGGCCAAGAGAGGAAAGACCTTCTGGAGAATGGGGGCACCAGACTGCAGCTGGTTGAGGAACCCCCACTTCCCTTTGGGGGAGAGAAGCTCGCTGGGGTAATGAACAGAGAGGATGCAGTGCAGTGCTGTGGACCCTGCTTACTAACTGCCGGCCACTCTGAGCGAGGGCCAGCGGCGGGGGCTGTCCCTGTGCTGGAGGAAAGAGTGTAAGGACAGAGCTCTGAGACACACTTGCAGTGTGGCCAAGAAGGGCTTCCGAGCCCCAGGGTGGCCCTGAGGGTTCTGTGCTAGCCTTTCCCACACCCGGGACCCTGATGTTCTCCGTGGAGCATCTCTTGGGAACTCCGCTTCATTGACTGAGAATCCCTGGGTGATGATCTTGGTGCAGAAAGAGGAGGATGAACTTTAGGGGTCTCTTTGGAGTGGGATTGGGGACAAATGACTTTTCTCTTTCCCTTTGGGTTTCTGTGGTTCCCAAAGGTCTAGATCTTATAAATGAGCGATATTAAAAAAGCAAAGGGGGATTGAAGGGGATGGGGAAACAATGAAATGTTCAGAACAAGTTACTGTAAGGGTGTTTAAAATAAGACTGCCTCCCATTAGCACCATCTTTTCATCAAAGAAAGGACGACTGGGCAATCAAAGTAGGAAAGACATAATCATGATGGCAAAAAGTCTTTTTTAGATTTATTTTATTGTTTTTGACAGAAGCAGAGAGAGACAGAGAGATGTGGGAGGGTCAGAGCAGTCTCCATAGTTGTATGGCATCAGTTTTTGACATGGTTTTGTTCCACACAGGTGGGTGGGGGGCCATGCAGGGCAGGAACTGGGCTGGGGGTCTCCCACATGGGAGGCATGTCCCCTCAAGCCAGGGGCTGAACCGGGGAGATGAGAACCAAACTGGGGGGCTCCTGCATGGGAAGCACACCCCAGTTCAGCATATGGGCCCACAAGGGCCGGGGCTGGGATTTGATCCTCAGTCCCTGGGGTTGCAAAGTGAGCGTTTAACCCGCTGAGCCATCCCAGCTTCCCCGAAAATCTTTTACGTTAGAAACATTTAGCTTTTAAAAAAAATTCAGTATAGCCTCTTGTTAATTCTCATTTGGCCTTGGACCAGATGTCACTCGGTGACAGTTGGTAAGGACACTAGTGCTCAGATCTGGTGCTGGCACTAAGGCCCATCCCCGTCCTCCCTTTCCTTTCCCTCTGGTCCTGTGTGTCTGTTTTACCCCATTGCTGTGTATTCTTCTTTTCTCCCTGTGTTCTGGAAGCGTGTCTTCTTTTTGTGTCAGGATGCGATGGTATTCTTTTGTAAGCCACATACGGAGTGACTGCCCAGTCACACACCATGCACACTTATTATTTCTTGTGCTCACTGTAGCCCCGTGGAAGACAGGGACAGTGAGTGTCTTCAGACATGCTGACATCATTGTGAAGTGCTTCCGTGCTCAATTAGAAAAAAGAAACTGCAACACTTAACGTTTTTAGAAGCAGCAAATGGAAATCCTGGAGGGATGGGAGAGCTGTGAGAATGTTTACAATGAAGTGAAGGCTATAGGGACTGAGACTTAGAGAGTATTACCTAAACTTGCCATGTGGGAAAACGTGGAAGAAACAAAGACAGGGGTAGGCAGGGCAGCTCAGGGGGAGGCGGTGAGGACAACAGGCGGCACCCCCCTCTTTGCAGAACCCTGGGGCACCTGGTAACCAGCTGAGCTTGTAAGGGCAGTGCAGTCAGGCAGCAGGAGCAGGTTCAGGATGTTGTCCTCGCGGGGCACGTATGTGACCCACCGGCTTTGTTCAGAGCCCTGCAGAGTGGCCTGCGGGCTCCTGGCGAGCTGGCAGTTCATCTGCTAGTTACGTACTCTGTGGGAAGCTGCTGGTTCATGCTTGGCACCCACCCGCTCCTGTGACCAGCATGTGCCGGCAGCAGCGCAGGGCGGCAGCTGTGTCCTGAGCACTAACACTTCTGCATGTGTGTTTGCTGTGTTGATCTTTCTAGGGCGGCCCGTATCATGACACGCTGCACAGTATTCTGGGCGCGTACACTTGTTACCGACCGGATGTGGGCTATGTAAGTGAACTGTTTCAATGTCTCATAATGTTACCGCCTAAAAAGAAAGTCAGAATAGTGCCCGGCACATCTTAACTGCCGATGTCAAGTGGAATGCCCTCATTTTTTTTTTTTTTTTTTTGGTGAGGAGCTTGAGAAGTCTCATGGTAAAGAAGCCGAATGGGTTGGCTGCTCTGTGGCAGGCACTGCATTTTAATTGGATTTGATTTTTGGTTTTTGCATGTGATATTTTTTCAGCATTAAATCAAAGGAGCCTTGAGCAGTAACCATTTTAAAACTGTGCTGCTGTCTGCAGCTTAGCAGATGTGTGTGCATGGCTCCAGATGTCACGCATTCAGTTAGACGTTTCCATGGCACCAGGAAAGCACACATCCTAGAGGGCAGCATTTCAAGTGGCAGATGCACAGAGGGGCCGGTGTATGGTTTTCCATGGGGACATGGGGAGCAGAGTGGGCAGCTGCGGTGGCAGGGCCAGGGGGTCCCGGACGAGCAGGTCTGAGCCAAGGCTGCCCTCAGCGTTTGGTGGGCGCGGTGGGTGGTGGGTGGCTGTGTGGGCCCTCCTAGCATTGCATAAAATGACAGCTGTCCTGATGCGTAGCCGCCGTGAGTTTAATCCCTGTTCTCTCCTCCCTCAGGTTCAGGGCATGTCTTTCATAGCGGCAGTGTTGATCTTGAACTTAGATACTGCAGATGCCTTCATTGCTTTTTCTAATCTTTTGAATAAACCTTGTCAAATGGCGTTTTTCCGAGTGGACCATGGCCTTGTGAGTATCTACTGTGTATGTGCCCTGGATACTGTGTCTACACACAGCAAGAGTCCCCTAATTATTGTCTTTTCAGTAGGAAAAAGAATACATTTTCCCTCCACTGAGAGGAATTTAGAATAAGTGGCACTGTATAAAGCAGAGGCATTGTGTTGAATGTGGGCATTGTGCTGAATTTCAAAAACAGGTAGTTAATAGCCATATGTATGAATTTCTGGATACACTCTTTCAGAAAGTATTTCTGAAAGTACATTCTTCAAACCAGCGAGAACGGGTGGCTCCTGCACAAACGTACACACTTTGTATAAAGAGCAGCCCCTGCGTTTGGGTCTGCCGCATAGAGCATGGTACAGTCGCACTCTACTGCTGTCCCGTGCTTCGTGCAGAACGCTCATACACGGGACAGGAGACGCATAAGGCCAGCTCCTTCATTTGACAAAGGCAGCAGTGTGTTCACTGGATGAATGGAGGGAGGGGTTTCATTTATTCCTTTTCATCTCTGTGCCAAGCATTATGCACCAAGAAGCTTGTAGTTAGCTGCCCTGAGACACTCCTCGCGTGCTCCTGGAGGTGGGTCCCCTCACTGGGGACCTCTGGTCCATAGCAGGTACCACCTTCATTAAGACGAGCAGGCCTCCAGGCAGCAAACAGTGGGACAGAATTGGGCGGCCTTAGCCGTGCACCCCCCCAGCCCAGCTATCTGCACATACCCCTGCGTTGTGTGTTTTGTTTCCCTGTCAGAAGCTGAAAAGCAGTGTTGGTCAAGCCCATTCTGTGACTGCTTGCTTTTCCTTCAGTGTTTGCCCCCTTTGGTGCCTCAGACACCAGTGTTACGTTCCCTCCAGAAACGCAGGAGCCAGGAGTGGGGCATGCGCGCTTTTCCTGACCACGTTAGAGAGCTAATTCACTCCTGGTTCTTGGAAAGGAGTGGGCCATTGCAGTGGGACAGGCACTGAGTCGAGTCCTAGCCACACCCTGATGATGTGACCTGATTCGGCAAGTTGTGTAACTGCTCCGGGTTTCAGTTTGCTTATCTATATAGTGAAGCAATGACAAGATGTAGCTAGTGATGTCCTTGTGAAGGTCAGAGCTGGTGCTTACAGGCATGCTTGGAGGCCTTGCGGGTTCAGTTCCAGACACCACAGCCAGCCCCGCAGTCAAGCGAGTCACACGGGTTTTGGGGTTCCCAGTGCACATGGAAGTTAGGTTTGCGCTATACTGTAGTCTGTTCAGTAGCAGTAGCATTGTGTCTAATAGACTCTCAGTTGTCTGGCACCTTGGGAATTGGTAGATGCCAGATAAATAAATGTAAGTAGACTTCGTTAACTGGCACTCTCAAGCAACCGGCACAAATCTCAAGTGACAGGCATGTTGCCAGTTGCTAGTGTTCCGGTTAATGGAGAGTCTGCTCTACGAACCTTCAGTACTAATGTAGTAGGCTCTCCATCACCTGGCTCCCCTGTGGATAAATGTACTGTTTCCTCACTTGTTTTGACAGTTGCTGAGAGTGCCAGTTGCTTGAGTTTCGGTTAACGGAGAGTCTGCTGTACTTTACTGCTAACTGTGCTGCCCACCTCCCGAACCTGCTGGAAAAATGGTGCCAACTGACTGCTGGACGCAGAGTTGCCACAAACCCTCAGTTTGTAAAACACACTCTGTCAGTGAAGCCCGATAGCGGGGTGCAATAAAGCAAGGTGCTCCTTGATTAGAAATTGCCTGTGTATACCTCGGGCTGAGTTACCAATCAAAATGTGTTAGCAACTACACCAGGTGATAATTGGTCGATTTTAAAGGTGTAAGTACATTGACTTGTAAGGTGGAAACTTGTGATAATTCGGTTATTCCTCTATTTCACGTTACCTCCCCAGATGTTGACTTATTTTGCTGCATTTGAGGTATTCTTTGAAGAAAACTTGCCGAAATTATTTGCTCATTTCAAGAAAAACAACTTAACTCCAGACATCTACCTGATTGATTGGTAAGATGGCATTTTTATGTTTTCTCGTCTCCCACCCTGTTTCCGCTGTGCTGAGGGCCACCCTCTCAGGGCTCCCCCCCCGCCTCTCCAGCTGCCTGTTTTCCGAGGCCGGCAGGCACTGCAGCCGTCTCTGCCAGCACTGGTAGCTCTTTTCTTTATTACTTACTGTCTGTGACTCTACTGGTCATTTGAATTCCCCTCAGGGGAGAAATGGAGTGTTGGACTTTGTTTTCAGAGCGCCATGTATCCATTCATTAAATGAGATGTTGCCAAGCACTGGGTCTGTGCTGGGCTCTGTGGCGGGATCTGGAGACAGGTGGTGACCAGGACACAGCACTTCTGTGGGGAGCTCCTGTCTGGAGGGAGAGACGTGTCCGTGGGCAGCTCTACAGCACGTGCTAAGTGCTGTCTGAGGGGAGGGAAGGAGGACAGAGGCCCGGCCCCAGCTCAGGGATCAGAGTGCACAGCGGGAACACGCGCCCGAGCCGAGGCCCGATGTGAGGGTGCTGTAGAACCGGCAGGGCTCCAGCAGTCGGCTTGGTTACATCGGAGTCCTGAGTAAAGGGTGACGGTGGCAGGCGAGTGGTTGGGAGGCCAGGCCCTGTGGGCCTTGGAGGCCGAGCTGAGGAGCTGAGGCAGGGTGACAGCGGCCACAGGGAACCCACAGGGAACGCTGAAGGCTTTTGCTTGGGGCGGGGGGTGGGGGGTGGGGGTGGTGCTAGCCAGAAGTGAATTTTAGGTTGTTGGGGAGGCAGGGGAGCCTGGAGCAGAGACAAATTAAGAAAAAAGCCAGGGCTTGAGCTGAGGCTGCAGGAGGCATGGAGAGTAGAGAGTGCAGAGATGTTCAGGAGAGGGAGAAACAGTAGTTCCCCAGGAGTGCTTCTGTGGGAGACAAGGCAGAGACTCACGCTCTGCTCCCAAGTGTCCAGCTGGTGAAGGGGTCGCGGGTGCCACCAGCGGAGGTCAGAAACACAGAGGGGCCAGATTTGGCAGGACGCTTCATGGGTCTGGTTTTGGGCACGGGGAGTTTGCAGGCCTGGTGGATATCTTAGGTAGACATAACAGACACGAGGTTCCAGAGAGTTCTGGGGTAGAGCAGTAGACCAGGCAAGTCTTCATACAGAGGTAGATGAGGTCACCTGAGGAAAGTTGGGATGTCACCCCAGAAAACACTGGATTGGGGGGCCAGGTGAGAAGGCTGGCAGATTTGTGGAAAGAGGTGAACAGCCTCCAGCTCCCTGGTGGGAAGGGTGTGGTTCCGGAGTCCCATTACCTGCCTTGGGCCGCGGTGAGGGCCATCTCCTCATCTGTCCACCTCGATGGTGAATCTTGCAGGGCATTGTGAGGTGATTTCCCCCAGTCCCCCAACTCTCATAAGGAGCCATCAGAAGCAAAGGGGGTGTCACCCAACCAGCAAGGCCCGTTTAGGCTTCTTTTTTAATATATTTTTATTTATTTCTTTTTATTTTTGACAGAGAGAGAGAGACAGAGACAGAGAGAGAACTGAACTGGGGGAGCTCCCAGCTCAGCATATGTTTCCGCACAGGCTGGGGCTGGGATTTGATCCCCGGTCCCCGGTGCTGCAAAGTGAGCGCTTAACCCACTGAGCCATCCCGGCTTCCCCCCGTTTAGGCTTTAACACACTGCCTTGCAGTGAATCTAACACTGCTGGGAACGCCGAGCTGCCTTGATGTTTTTTGCTCAACTTTCTCAGGAGGCAGAAGGCTCACTTCTAGAAGGTTCCAAGTATCACCTGCAACGAGGCTCCGGCCATAAAACAGACTTGCCTGCTCCCTGGGGCACGAGCCTTGGATTCTTGGCATTGATGCTTCTGTCCTAAACCCTGAGACTGTGCTGACTCGGCTGAATTCTTGTTGGGAACAAGGGTTTCGAGCTTGTAGCTTGTAGTTAAAGCCACAGTCCTGGTGTCCCTGGGGAATAGTGAACATGGGCCACGAAGTGGCAGTGGTGGGGATGCTGGCCTGGCCGGGTGGACGTGCCCCAAAGGGCACCTTTATTTAACAAATGGTTTCTCCACACCATGGACACTCAGCTCTTGCATACGCTCTGTGCCCCATTGCTGCACCCGCACTGTTAGCTGTGAGCCCTGACCTTGCAGATCCCGGTGCTGAGCACGTGACCCCTGGGGGCGGGTGTCAGGGGCAGACCAGAGTCTTCAGCATATCCTTATCTAGTTTATGCCCCCAAGTGAGATACTTAGGATTCCAGGCTACACATGAAGTTTGGAAACACTGCCCTGGAATAGTGTCTTCCAAACGTTTTCAGCCAGACATGCAAAAGGAAGTGGTACATTTTCTGTTGTGACTGTGTGTGGCCGTGTGCACAGAAGCCTGATAGGTGTGTGTGGCTGAAACAGGGTCCCCAGCCTGTGCTGTGTGTAAAGTATTCTGAAATGCCCTCTTCTGTCCTCTGTTGATTCAAAACAAGCACCAGTGAGACTCCCCTTTGACTGACTGGGTCGCGGTTGGCAGTGGGGGGCACCATGCTGCAGGGGCACCGGCTCCAGTTTGAAGATAGATGCTCGTCAGCCAGGTGGTGCGATGGTCCAGGGCGCCCGCCGTTACTGACCCAGGGCTTTCCCACAGACCTCCGTTCATTTCAGAGCAACCCGTTGGAGTAAACTGTAGCACCCCTATTTTACAGATGAGCAAAGTGAGGCTCTGAGAAGCAGTGACTTGCCCAGGGTCGTGTGGCCGGCCGGGTGGCTGAGCTGGTGGCCCAGAGCGGGCACCATTCTTTCCCATCCTAAGGCCGCATAACCCGCAAGCCGGGTCCCAGCTCAGGCTCCAGCGCTGCTTTTGTGGGTGTGAAGCACGGCTCAGACTTGTCTGAGTGACAAGGGAAGCAGTGTCTAAATGGCACGGAGGCCGCAGGTTCCACTGCTGAGACCTTTGTGACATGACGTGTGGTGCCTGATGCCTCGTGAGTGCTGCACGCTGTGCTCTGATGAGGCCCTGCAGGTGTCAGCTTATCTCGATGAGATGCTTGACTGCTCTCACAATGGGACCACACAGGACACTGGTCATCTGTTTTTGTACACCTGGTGCACACAGCAGGTCCTTAGTAAATATTGAAGAAAAGCATGCACTCATGGCTTTATGCTGTTCTGTGTTGGGCATTTAAAGTTTTATTTAATCCTCACAGAATCTAATGAGGCTAAGGAGGAGGCTCGTTCTTGTCTAGAAGCATCTGTTCTAACTGCTTCGGGACACTGGGGGCACCATGGCGGGGGGGAAGGAGCGTTAGGCTCATTCTTAGGGGTAATGGTGGGACAGTGGGCACAGTTGGAGATGGGTGGTATCAGGCTTTGGACGTCCATGTCTGGTGTGGCCTCTCAGTGGCTGAGAACCCAGATGACCTTTAGTCTTTACCTAATCTGTATTTCTACAACCTCCCTTTGTTTGCAGTTTCCTTGTCTGTGAAGTGGAGGTGATGACTGCTCCTCATGGGGTGGTAGCAGGGACTAAGCTGGAGAATCCAGGTGGAAGCAGGGCACAGTGTCAGCCCCGGGCAGCCCGGATCCCTGTCACTGCTGTCCTTGCAGCCCGGGCCTGGTGTGTGGGGAGGGGAGGGCAAGGGGGCGTTTCCTTTCCCCTCTGGTGTCTGGGAAGAGCCTTGCCTCCAGAGCCACCCCCTACCTCTCCTCACTTTCCCACACACTCAGGCCTGCGGTTAGAGTGGCTGTGGCTAGATCCGAATGTTTCCTGGGGATTGTGAGGGCTTGCCAGGAAAACAGCTATCGGTTCCCACACACCCTTGGGAAATAGATACGCATGATTGGTGTTTGGGGTCTTGTTATAACACTGTTGCCACCTCATTAATTTAGCAACACCGAAATATAATACACAATTTTGCATTAGTTGAATTTGTACTGGAAATGACCATTTTTGTATGCAGTACATTAATATGCAGAGGCCCTGGGGAGAAAAACAAACATTTCCTGGGGGAGAAAAACAAACATTTCCTGAGGGAGAAAAGTCTTTGAACCTCTCTCCCTTCTGTGGGAAGAACATTGCCGCAGTGCTGGGCAGGCCCCTGGGCCTTTGTGACTGTCTTGTTTCTCCCACGCTCATCCTGGCTGGAGCAGGTGGAGCCCAGGATGCACTGTGGAGCATGGACAGGGGGGTGGGCCCCTCGTGTTCCTGCGGCAGGACCTCTGCTTCCTGATCCAGGCCTCCTGCTGGCTCTCCCCGGCTCCTCAGGAGCTCTGAGTGGACTCTTCAGATGCGTGAATGGTGTTCTGAGTGTGAGCCAGGAGAGGTTTGCGTCAATGTCCTATTCACAGCTAGTTTTTCAATGTAAGTGTGGTTAAAATACAGTCAAGCATTTGAAAACTGCTGGTAATGAATGGTTTTCAAGTGAAAGGGGAGAGGAGAGGGAAGGGGAAACAAAACTGAGCATCTCCGCTTGCAGGAGGGAGCGGGGAGAACATCTCCCCTGCTGGGGGCTGCAGGGGACAGAGGTCCCTGCCCTCCAGGCCCTGGCAGAACAGGACACAGAGCTTAGCACCTGGGGCTCCCAGCGGGGAGCAGGGCTCTGCAGGCTGAGGGAGGCAGATGGAAGGCAGCCAGGGTGTCCTTCCCAGAGAGCTTCGTCTAGGCTGGGACGTGGATGAGGAGATACAGGCCAGGTGGACAATGAAAACACTTTTTCTTTAAAAGGAACATTTTATTTTAAGATAGAATCACATTAAAGGCCTTAATACTTCCATTTCAATACATAAAAAATAGAAAATGATACCAAGTATGACATAACTTACACTTTTCTGCCTGAAGTGCATGCTTGGTGATCAGTGAGTTCTCAGTCATACTTGACATTTACTCTCTGAGCCTGGAATACTTTGTTTGATATCATCTATGTACAAACTGTTGTCAATGCAGAGCCCTCCCCCAAACTCCAAATTAATTTGGATGTCTGACTCTAGAAACTCAACTCCTGACCTTTGTGTCCAAACCGGAGATCCCTCATCTCCTTAAATGACAGCTCTGTCCTTGGACTTGTTCAGCTCCAACCCAGTGCTCGTGACTCCTGTTGCATTTGCCTTGAGGTAGAACCATTGCAGGCTCTGGCCACCCCCACTGCTGCTCTGACCTTGCCTGGCTTTATTCAGGGGCCGCCCAGTGAAGCCTGCATCCCCCGACAGACAGTCGTCAGGACAGTGGGCCAGGCCCTTCTGGGGTCAGACCCTGCACTAGCTTTCTGTTCACATGGAAGAAACCCTAAGGGCCTCGTGAGGCCTGTGGGGCCCTTCTCGTGCTGGGCCCCTGCTCTCGGCAGCTCCACCTCGTCTCCCCTCTGCTGATGTGGCTCCAGCGTGGTGGCCTCCGGGCTCTTGCTGGGATGTGCCGGTCACCCCCTGCCTCGAGCTTGTAAACTCACTGCTGCTTCTGGATGCTTTCCCGATTCCTCGTGGCTTCATCCTGGGGCCTTTACGGAAATGTCACTTGTTGGTGATGTGTTCTTCCCTGACCCCCCTGCTAACAAGTGTGTGTATGTGCATGCACTCCCACACATGTGCACAGCCTGACCGCATGCCCCATCTCCTGCCCCTGCTTGTAGCTTACTTACTCCCACCCCCAAGGGCAGGAGAGGCTGGCTTGTTGGATGCTGTGTATCCTCATCACCAAAGAACAGTGACTGGCAGATAGCAGGCTTCAGACACTAGTGAGGACCACTGACTGGCCTGCTTGGGACCAGGAGGGCGGAGCTGTCGGTGGCAGCTCCTGCAAAACAGTAATGCCTGTTGGTTGTGAGGGTAAGCAGGGGCCTTGCGGCTTCGGAAGGCGTCCTTGATCTTTCAGATGGTGGCTTAGTTTTGTAAAGTTCAGGGTACCTAAAGTACTCTATGGAGACCACACAAATGTTCCTCTGGGTCCTAAGGAAAGGCTGTTTGCGGGGCGAGCGCCCTGCCAGGTCGTTTGGACTGAATCTCATCCTGGAGGTCCCTGCAGACACGAAAGCCTGTACCTGTGAAACCTGTGTGCAGATTTGCCGTATGATGTCATTTTCCTGGTGGAATCTGTTACAGGAAAGTGAGAGGTCCGGGGTTGAAGGCTTGGGCATCACCTCTGGGCCAAGGCAGCCCTGCAGTATAAGCCTAGCACCTGAGCTCCGGTGCCTTCCTGGGCCCGGGTCTCTCGAGTGAGCAAGGCGCTGAGGAAATTCTGCAGTCTGGAAGAGTGATTTCCAGGAGGGGTAGGGACTGTGCCCCTCCAGTGAGCACTCGTTCTGACAGGTCGTGGGGCACCTAACGCAGACTGGGAGCCTGTCCACCATTCCCTCCGGCAGCACAGGTGCCCTGCTAGAGGCTGTGGGTGGCAGTGACCAGGCAGGGTCCCAGCTCCTGTGCAGTCTCCGTGTGACGACAGGCAAGCACAGCGCGCCGTGGTGAGCACCAGGGTAGAGGGGAGCCCCCGCAGGAGCCAGCACCTCGCTGGGCCCAGAGCGGGCACCCGGCTGCGCCTCACAGCTGAGGAAGGACAGGCTCACAAAGCCAGTCTGTCCGACGTCTCAACCTGCACTTGCCTTGCTGTGACGGGCACATTCCCTGTTAGGACTGATCAAGCCCGAGAACACATTTGATCACTTAGAAAAGTATTTGTTTGGTAGTTTGCATAGTGATCATCCTAGTTTTTTAAGGGAATACATACGTGTATTTCACTTTTTCATCTGATGGCGTGCGTTAAGTGTAAGATCAGTTTCTTGCAATAATCCTTTGTTAAATGTACTGGTATTTGGAAAAATTTACTTTGTTCCTTTACTGACCCCTACTGGGGAAAGTGTATAGTTCTCTTCAGTTGTATGTATACTGAATCGTAAATATATGTAAAAAATTAGTTTTATTCCCCACCAGACTAGCTTTATCTGCTTATTAACCCTATATTCAGTGACTACCACAGAGTAAGCATGATGTTTAGGATTCTGTGTGAAAGCCAATGATGCTGTTTCATAAAACTTTAAAATTGGCCTTCAGACTGGAGGGGACCTATTCCTCCCTCCCAGACCCCCACCTCCGGCTCCCATGTATGTATCTGAGAATGAAAGTGACTTGACCCAGGTAGCATTTTTCATGGGTTAGACCTGAATTTAGAGTTCTTTCTTCGTGCCATCCAGAATCTGAAAAACTTCGCCTTTCCCCCAGGATCTTTACCTTATATAGTAAATCTTTGCCGCTCGATCTGGCCTGTCGTATATGGGACGTGTTCTGTCGTGATGGGGAGGAGTTCCTGTTCCGCACTGCGCTGGGTGTCCTGAAGCTGTTTGAGGACATCCTGACCAAGATGGACTTCATCCACATAGCCCAGTTCCTCACCAGGCTTCCTGAGGACCTGCCCGCTGAGGAGTTCTTTGCTTCCATAGCCACCATTCAGATGCAAAGTCGAAACAAGAAGTGGGCTCACGTAAGTGGATCTTTCGTCCCGCCCCCGCCTTTCCCTCTAGGAGGCTTGACTCAGTGTTGCCATTCAGCGAGCACCTTGTTCAGAGTGGCCTTTGAGGAAACAGCCCTCTCCAAAGTCGTTCTTGGGCCGGAAGTGAGGCCTGGCTCTGCCACAGGGGTCTGGAGCCCTCATTGTCTCTTTGGGTCTCTGTCCGATGGAGGGGCTGCATGATAAAGGCCTCCCCACCCATTCTGCAGCGCCGCTGGGCCGTCAGAACTGCTAGTTTGTCACTGCAGTGTTCTTGGCATGTTAGCTGGCATTAGGTAAGCCAAGCCCGCCCCCCTTAAACTCCTGAGCCGTGAAGCAAATGGTACCAGCACTCACTGAGCCCTCTTTCTCCCACCGCGGCCCTGGGGCATGGTGGGCTGGTTCCCGTCTCACTGATAAGCACTCAGAGAGCTGAGACACAGTCCTCGGAGGGAGGCTGGAGGGTCTCCCAGAGCACAGCTCCCGCCGGGCTTCACGGAGCTGTGTCACTGCCTTGACTTCCCAACCTGTGCGGTCACGCGTCTGCTTCCCCGTGGCCACGCCCCCTCACCCCTCCCAGAGGGGTTGTTCCTGCTTTTGGTGTTCTAGGAACTGAGTAAAAAAAATTGTTGGTTAGCACTACGTCAGTGGCTATTGACTATTGGACATTTTCTAATAATGAACAGCGACAGGAGTCAGCTGATGGTGGGCAGGGCAACGAGCCGCACTGAGTTTTATACAGTTCCAGGTCTCATGCACATTTCTCTTAAATGCTGCTCTGGGTTCAGACCCTGGGAGCTTTACAGAACAAGGAGATGCTTGTTTGGTTGGCAGTCCCATTTACTTAGCGGTAGAGGGGGACTTACCTGCTGTGAGTCCTTCTGTGCAACCTATTTGAAACCCACACAGAAACATGCATGCTTTACGTCTTGTAATCTGTAATTCAGCTAAAGTGGCCTTGTGCCAGGGCCCCCATAGACAGCACCAGTGCTACACGGGATCCCTGGACTTTGAAATCAGACAGGTCTGGGTTTGAGTTCACACAAGCTGTTGGACTCAGAGCAAGTTCCTCCTGTGAATTCTCACTGCTTAGGCGCCATCCAGTGGGGTGTTAACCATCCCGAGCTTGAGTGTGGATTAAGTAGCTGCTGCGCCTGGCATTGGGCATTCACTAAATGCGCCATAGTTATTGTCACCACTGTTCCGAAGCAGTCACAGTGGGCTGGAATGTTCAGACAGTAGAGGTGCTAACCAGGAGCTGAGAGCCCGGAGGAGGGAGCTCAGGAAGGCACAAGAAGAGCTGAGGTCTGTCAGGCTCGAAGAACGCAGAGTTTGCTGGTGAAGCAGGGGCAGGGCAGTGGGAGCGGCTGTGCGGAAGACCCCCAAGGCCTCACTGACATCTTGCAGTGGGAAGCTGGGGGGGGGGGGGGGGGGGGGGGGGGGGGGGGGGGGGGGGGGGGGGGGGGGGGGGGGGGGGGGGGGGGGGGGGGTGTGTGTGTGTGTGTGTGTGTGTGTGTGTGCGCAGGGCTGGGCATGGAGTGAGAGCCGTGTAAGCCTGTCTTCACGTCAGCACGGTGGCTGGTAGGATGTGGTTGTGGGACGTCTGCGTACATGGCATGGTCAGGCTTCATAGTAAAGGACAAGTCTGGGCACAGGTGGGAGGCAGACCAGACACGTGGGTGGAAGTCGACAGGCAGCCCCCCTGGGAGCCTCTCAGGATCTGTGTTTCGGGGTGTGTAGTGGACCACCCACAGAAGTCTTCCCTGTGACCCTAGGTGCTGACTGCATTCGTCTTCCCTGTGACCCCCAGGTGCTGACTGCATTGCAGAAGGACAGCCGGGAAATGGACAAAGGAAGCCCATCCCTCAGGCACTGAGGCGGCAGGCGGCAGCGTGCTCAGCACGAAGCACATCTCCACGCGCACCCGGGTCGTGGCAGACGGACACCCTGGCAGCTGAGAACAAGGGTTTCTTGTTTGATTCCTGATACTGGAATTGGCCTTAAACAAAACTTTTAAAGAATTAAACCAAGGCTCAGCCTTATAAAGCTCAGTGGAATAATGATGACCTAGTATTGACCGGCCGACCACTGCATATTCTGCATGGTTTGAAAATAGAGCGGTAGCTGACTCCCTCCCCTCATGTCAGCAAATGTTAATTAAATTGGGATGCTTTGATGGCGACTGCTAGAAAGGACATTAACAGTCTTTCTTAGCCAAGTTGTGTGACAAGTTATTTGGGAGACTTCAGAGATGTTATCGGCTCATATTCACCTATTTGAGTAAGAAAGAGACTGCTGATTGAGTTATTGAGTTAGCAGGTCATCTTTTCAGAAATGGAGGGTGTTTTTAAAGCCCACCTACCAAAGATGCATTAAAGGAAAATGGGCTCTTGTGGGCTAGTCACTGACGAGTGCTCGTGGGCGCCCTGGGATGGGTTGATGCTTTACCATGTTGACTGACAGTTGCAGTGTGAGGGCTGGAAATGTCTGCTTAGGGTCCACTGGGGACCCTGCACTCCCAGAGGCTGCTCCCTGCACCTGCTGAGCAGAGGTGGAAAGTTGGAGCAGGGAGAACTGTTCACGCAGAAGTCGTGACAGCAGAGAGTCAGTCTTAATGCTGATGGAGAGAGAATGGAGACAGCCCCCCTTTAAGTCACAGGGGAGGGAAAGGGGGTAAGACCTGCTCCCTCTGGCACCTGCTCGTTCTCTTGCAGCCTGGGGACAGCCCCGGGTGGGCAGGGTGTACGTGGGAGGCTGCTCCCTTGCTCTGACAGAAAGCACCTCTGTCATTGTCACCTGAATGGCAGGGTCAGCCCTGTGAGCCGTGCTTCCTCCTCACGCACTTGGCTCATGGACTGTGGTGAGGACTGAGAGCAGCGGACACATCAGTGGCCTGGCCTGTCTTGTCAGAATTCTCAGTGTCTGTCCCATCAGTCGGAAGGCTGCTTTCCTAAGTTCATGAGCACCTTTTCTGTTGTAGCTTTTCCTTGACTAATTTTCAGAACTTTATATCAAGACCTTTGGTTATCCACATTCAAAAAATGAATAGCTTCTGCAGAGTAGTCCAAAGGCCAGGCAGCTCTGTGGAGACGGCTTCCCCTAGAACGATCTGTTGGCATGTGGGCCTCCGGGAGTGCTGGGTCGTCCAGGTTCAAGGACACTGTTGGTTTATGGTGTGTGCCCACGGTGTTGTCTGACGCTGGCCAGCCCTTCTCAGCCATACTTCCCACCGGGAGCTTCTCAGGGCCGGTTGAGTGCCCATGGCTCTCAGAGTAGCATGCAGCAAGGAGACGTGGGGTGGGTGGCAAAGCCTGACTGTGGCATTATTTTTATAGGTTTTCTGTGTCTGCCATATCTGCTGATAACACTTCCAGGTGCAATAGTGGGTTGCTGAGCCCGCGGCCGTCCTCATGCCCTCCATTCCAGCTCTGTTCTGTGTGGCTTTTCCCGGGATCACCTCAGCAAGGTGTTCCCTGACCTTCACGGAATTAGTTCTCCAGGGAGGTTGCAGGACCTCATGGACACCACTTTCTGCCTCGACCTTTACATGTTGACTTGCCCGGCCTCTGGGAAGAGGCATGCTGTCCTCGGCGAGGCCTTGGCCCGCTCCCTGACACCACGATGCTGAATGTAACCCAGGCTGAGCCGGGCCGCCGTCCTCGCTGCTGGGCCTCGTTTGCTTCCATGCCGTGGCTTTCTGTTCCTGAGAGAGATGTATATTTTCTTACTGTACATAAAGATCTTCCCCCCGATGTGACAGGAAGCGGTGCGGCCAGGGCCCCACGTGGGCACTCCTGGGACGGCGCGTGCATTCACAGCCCCGCCCTTAACACTCTGTCAGACAGTGTGACATCCATCTCGGGGTAGCCCATTCAGGGTGTAAATTTTTAAACAGGATGCTGCCAACCTGGAGTACTCACCAAATCTAGTTCAGAAGAGGCTCCCGCGGCCTGTGCAGGGCCCTGTGCGGTCCTGCTGGTCCGCGTCCACGTCCGAGGCTGCAGTGCTGAGTCCCCCGAGGGCTGCTGGGGGCCCTGCAACGTGCCCGTCCTTGGCAGCGTCCTTGAAGAAGCTGCAGACGTTCCAGACGCCTGCACCGTCCACGTCCCGGGCCAGGAGCTGCACAATCCAAGACTCAGGGTTCGGGGCCTTTGTGCAACTGGCACTTTAGAGTCAAAAGCCGTGTCTCTACCGGTCCTTGAAATCTCGTCTAGAAACAAGGTTCACTTTAAAAGGTACTTTTTAACTGCTCAGTTGTGACTATTTTCAATAGTTTGCTGAGAGAAGACTCCTGATAATACTTGCTACATATGTTTTAATTGCTTGTACAGTTAACCTTTAATTTTATTTAGTAAAGTATATCGTTAGGACTTTTTGAATTGTAAATATGTGGTTTTATTAAATAAAAGTCATGCAAAATTGTTACTTAAACTCACTGTAGTTTGGTTTATTTTTTTTTAATTAATTTATATTTTTTTGACAGAGAGAGAGAGAGAGAGATACAGAGACAGAGAACTGAACGGGGGGAGCTCCCCAGTCAGCACATGGGTCCACACGGGCCGGGGCTGGGATTCGATCCTCGGTCCCAGGGGCTGCAAAGTGAGTGCTTAACCCACTGAGCCATCCCGGCCTCCCCTGTAGTTTGGTTTAAAATTGAAGTTCTCACCTTGAAGTATGGCAGAAATTTGTCTTTAAGTGTCACGCTGCTTCAGAATTTTAATTTAGATCCACTTATTAGGATGATTTAATATGATGGAACGGTCACGGTAATTGGTGAAGGGACTGGCGAGGTTAGTGTGCCCCTTCCAAGCCGACCAGGAACCCCCACCTTACTGCCCTCTAGCCGGACCTTCGCCCACGGTGTTGGCGCCCCGCTCCCCCGCCCCCCCCCGTCCCGCGCGTCTGCCCCGCTCCCCCCCATCCTGCGCGTCTGCCCCACTCACCCGCTCCCGCCCTGGCCGAGCTGGCTTCCCCTGGGCCCTTCCCACCTCCCTGAGCAGCCTGCTGCCCCGCAGTCTGCGGGGGACCCTGGACCACCTCCGGTCCTATCTGTGGAGTGGAGATCAGGAAGGCTGCCCACGAAGGTGGCCGTGAGCCCGCAGCTCTCCTCGGGGTCACCCCGAACCAGGCAGAGGACTCTCCCGGGATGCTGTCGGTGCTCGTCATGCCCACCCCTCGGGCCAGGGACACAAGGCCCTGGGGCTTGTCCTCTGTGACTCACCTGAGCAGCCGCAGCCGCGTCTCTCTAGTGTCACCCCTGGGCCTCCTGGGGCCTGTGCTGGGGACCGCCCCCCCCACCCTGCGCTGTTTCCTGCCTCCTGGCCTGTTGTCGCCTGGACGTGGGGCAGCTGGGAGGGCGTTTGCTCAGATGTCCCCCCCCAGCACCCCCTGCCTGACACTCAGCAACAGCGTCCCGCCCCGGGCACCGGGGACCTGCTTCCCTTCTGGGCCACTGCTGTTCTCCCTTCTCCGCAGGCTGTGAGGAGGGTAGTTACGGTTTGCTGGCTGCTCCCCACAAGCCAGGCCCTGCCTTCGGTGCTCTGTGAATGACCTAGTTTGTCTCCGTGGCTGCTGTCACGATCCCTGCTTGGGCTCCCACAGCCAGCTGGTGGCAGGGCTGAGGCTCACACCTGGGCCTGTAGCTCTGAGCCCTGGCCCAGAAATGCCCGTCCCCAGGGAACACGCTGGCTTTGGGGCCTTCCTCCTCCGGCCGACCTCAGCTCCAAGTGCAGGGTTTGGGGTGAGGCCTGAGCCCTCTTGTGCGAGGCGCCACACCGCTGGCAAGGACCGGCCTCGGGGGCGGACCTCGGGCAGTGGGAGTAGAAGCCGAGGGGTGTTTCACTAAGTGGAATTGGGGGGCAGCCAGTTTAAACCCCACCACGGTGTGAAGTGTGGAGCCTTCCCCGAAGGCAAGGGAGGGAACGAGATGCCGCAGCGTGGTGTATGGAGAGGCCGCTGGGCCTGCACATGAGCTCTTGGTCACCAGGTGGACCAGCGGAGGGAAGCCGTAGCCAAAGCAAGTCCCCAGACGGGGCCACATGAAGCCTGAGCACCTTCCCACTCATCCAGGAACTCGGCCACGACCAGGAGTCCCAGGTGTTTCTGAGGCCCGCACCCCCTGCACCCCCGAACAACGCTGCACAAGTCACTCCCGCTTGGCCCCAGAGTCTCAGCAATTGCTCTGGAACGGCTCCAGTCAAAAAGTGTAAGGCAGAGTTAACTCGAGGTTGGGAACAGGAGAATTTAAATTCTCTAAGCCCCCTTTCCCCTTTCTGTAACCGGCATTAGAAAGCACCTCTCCACTGATTTGTGAGGATTAAAACAATCCAAGGTGCTGAGCTAGTCGCGTCATTAGAAGGAACGGTGCAGCCGACGCGTGGACTCACGCTCTTGGCTTACACCCGCCGTAGCTCACACTCTTGGTGAACTTGGGCATTTTAAAACATCGGGACTTTTTCCAAATCAAGTGCGTGCTCGTATAAAATTTGTAAGTCAGAAAGTCACGAAGGACTTTTCCTCCTATTTGACAAGTGAGTGCGTTGGGGCTTGGAGGGCTGCGGTACTGGTCCCAGGTCACGGTCAGGAGGGCGCTGGGTCCGGGTCGGTGTGACGCCAGAGCCTGGGCTCACACACGGCACTGCCTTCCTCTTACGGCGGACTCCGCTCATCCTTGGCGTCCTCTGGGTGACACAGTGTAATAGGAGGCTGTATCAGTTGAAAAACTGGAAAGGGTGTAAATGTATTCATTGAAACAGGACCTTGGGGAAGCCGGGATGGCTCAGTGGGTTAGGCGCTCACTTTGCAGCCCCGGGGACCGAGGATCGAATCCCAGCCCTGGCCCATGGGGACCCATATGCTGAGCTGGGGTGTTGCCCCCAGTTCAGTTCTTGCCGGGACCTGTGTGGGAGGCTCCCGGGCCAGTTCCTGCCCTGCGCAGCCCTGTGCCGCCTGTGGAGTGAAACTATATGGAAAACTAATGTCAGCTATGGAGACTGCTCTGGGCCCTCCCCTTCTCTCTGTCTCTCTGTCTCTGTTTCTCTCTGTCAAAATCAATAAAATAAATCTTTAAAAAAAAAAAGAACGGGGTGAGCCTTTGAAGGGACTGTTCCGTGGGAAGCAGGGGGCGCGACTTAGCAGTGTTCTCCCCGCCAATCAGCGCTGTGGCCCTCCACCACAGACGGGGGTTCCTGCCGCCCTTTCCCTTCATGGCATTGGCTTGATTCATCGCTGTGACATTAAGACGCTCTGAGAGAGTAAAACATTTAGAAAAAGCACCAAATTGGGTGCAGTAACTGCCAATATTATTTCATGGATAGGCACTCCCAATCGGTGCGGCAAAGTCTAAATTATGGCTGCAGATGAACTTACTATAAAAAGAAAGGAAGCATGCATTTTTACCTACAGAAGTAAAAATCCCAAATGATTTTCATTCGCCGATGAAAACGTGTGCCCTTCTCAGGGCCCCTGGGCTGTACTTGGGTGATACCTGATTCACACCTGCCATGTTGCCAAAAAAACAACTTCCATAACCTTGACGGGGACACCTCCAACTCAGACCATTTTTTAAAAGTCTAGATTCATACAACATCTCACATTTTGCTGTGCCCGCATGTTGCAGGCCCTGTACTTTTTGACAAGGAGATGAAAAAAATCTTCAGCCTTTGGTTTCAGCGTTCATAAAAATCACTTCGTTTTGCAGGTTTCTAGTCCTGGCATGACAGCGCTGTATCTGTAGTGTCCTCCTTCCCCGCTAACAAGTCACCTCCCTGTCATTTCCCTCTTGGTTCTACTTCTTGAGAGCGCTTCTTTGGGCGTCTAATTATTTTTGAATCCGACATAGGACTTATCGGTGCCTGACATACATAATAGGCGTTCAAGTAACATTTATTTTCAAGAAACAGGACTGGCATATGAATGTATTCAGCCAGTTTATTTATTAAGCATGGATTATCTGCCAGGCACTGTGCTGGCTCCTGGGGGGATGATGAACCGCAAGTCCTTGCCTTGCAGGGCCTTTGCCTCGTTGGGGTACAGAGAACTGAGCAGTGGGTCAAAGCTGGCATGGGGCTAAACACAGCACGTCTAATGGGGAGAGGGTGGGTTAGGGCCTGTGGCTTGCTTCCTCAGAGACAGTCTGTCTACAGAAACAATTTGTGAATGTGTTGCTATTTTATGATTAAAAGTTCTCCTATAATTAGAACATTGTTATAAAGTAACCAACAGATTGTTTATCTTCTCATTCATCGTAGCATCTCCAGCACGCAGTAGTATCATTTGAGAGGGCTTCAGTCATTTGTCCCCTTAAAGCGATGCCGGCTTGTCCAGTCTCTTTTGCATCTGTGCTCTTTGCTTCTGGGGTCAAAGCCGATGAAGGAATGTTTGGTTTGACCTGGGTCAAAATCAGCTGAAGACACTGTTCTTCCTCTGGCAGACCAGCGGGATGGACACCTCTACAATGCAGGCTGGTTTCGCTCTGAAGCCTCCCCCACCTCAGGAGAACCCTGCGTTGCTTTTCATCGGAAGCACACAGAAAAAGTTCTGTTTGCCAGCGATTTACTGCTGCACTTGAGCTTTGGTGAACAGGTGGAGGAAAAACAAAAAAAGTGTCGAAGATGAGGGCAATGGAAGTAGGAGGTCAAAGTTTTTAAATCCCTTTGTTAACATTTGTGTGGTTGTTGGGTAAGTATAATATGTGTATTCAAGCTGTGGAATGCTACAAGGAATTTTTTTTTTTTTTTTTTATATAAAGTCTTCTGTTTTTTATTTATTTATTTATTTATTTATTTATTTATTTTAATTTATTGTTAAATTTGATGAGGTTACATTGGTTGGTAACAATTAGACAGTTTACAGATGTACAAGTCCACCTCACATCATTCATGCATCGTATTATGTGCCCATCACTCAGTATCAGCTCCCCTTCCATCACCTTATATCTAGTGCCCACTCCCACCTCCCCCCGCTACAAGGAATTTTAATCAACTTTTATTGACTTCCAAGTCGGGGGTGGGCAAACTGCGGCCCGCTACAGGTTTTTTTTGTGGCCCGCCAAGACATCAGATTTTTATGATACAATTTATATCTTTTCTGAAATGCAAAGTTAATAAATGCAATCATTTTAAGAGGTGTGGCCCTCCGTTAACCTTCCTTTCCACAAAGTGGCCCCTGAGCCAAAACAATTGCCCACCCCTGCATTATTAGGTTAATCTATGGGAATTAGTGAACTTTGAATTTAGATTATTTTGGGACGACACAGCTTAATAAATTCAAAGGGATTTAATAATTAGCTTTAATGCACAGGAATTTTTGGGGTACCCTGCTTCTCAGTTGAACCCTCCTACGTATGGAAGAGGAACAGTTCGCGGTACCAGGCCATTGAAATGGGGGAAACGCTTGGATGTAAGAAGGCTTTTGACAGCTTTTTATGAGAAGTCAGGCAGATGGCCTGCTGTTTGTTTCTCCAGGTCTGTTTTACTTAGTCTCAGACAAAATTCACGGCTGACCCAGTTTCGGAGGCTGAAAAATAATGAGGGAGATACAAAAGTGTAGCTCCATCCTACGTACCACAGGCCCACACACAATGGCAACGAGCGGAGGGCAGGCGTCGGTGAGGGGCCACGTTTGCTGAGGTGGAAGCCGTTGTGCAGACTCTTCTCATCAGCCGTGTCAGGGAGGGAGGAAAGCTTTGGCTTCCCGGATCTTCTGCCTCACGCCCCTGCAGGACAGGGTGAGGCCGGCGTGGTGGCGCTTCAGGGACTCCACGCGCTGCCGGAGCAGTTCCGTGTTGCCCACCTTCTCCTCCATGTCCCGGAGGAGTGAGTCCCTGCCCAGCAGCCCGCACCTCTGGTGCAGCCTGACGTTGTCAGCGCGCAGGCGGTCTCGAGCTTGCTTCGTCCTGGTCAGGATTTCCCGCCCGAGGGTCAGCTGCGCCTCCGTGGCCACCAGCTGGGACGTCCTGCCTGCGTTTTCTGTGTCTACGAAGTGTAGCTTCTCTTTCACGTGGGTGACGACCTGCACGTTGTTGTTCACCTTGTTGCGCAGCTTTAAGAGCTCCTCGTTCCGCTCCTCCACTTTCTCGTTGAAGGTCTGGTTCTCAATCTTGAGCTGTTCGAAGTCAATGAGGAGCAGGCCCTCCCCGGTGTCCTTCTGGGCCCTCATCCTGGTTTCGAAGTGCACCAAGCCATGCTTCAGCTGCACGTTCTGGAGCCGCAGGGCGCTCATCTCCTGCTCCTTCTGGTCCTCCAGGGCCTGGACCCGCTCCACCTCTCGCAGGGCGGCCTGGCGGCCCCCCGCCGCCCGGCAGCTGCCCATGGCCTGCAGCACCACCTGCTTCTTGAGTGCCTGGAAGCGCCGCCACTGCGCGCGCACCGCGGAGCGCTTGTCCTGGCACTGCTGCTGCAGCTGGCGCAGCTCCCGGTGGTACCAGCGCAGGTCGTCGGCCTCCTGCTTCCGCAGCTCCTCCAGCACGGCCAGGCCGCTCAGGTAGGCCTGCTCCCGCTCGGGCGCGCCGGGCGCCTCGCCCGCGTCCAGGCCCTTCTTGCGCAGCGCCTCGGACACCTTGTGCTGCAGCCAGATGTTGTAGCGCTGGTAGCTGCTGCGCTCGCCCATCAGGCTGCGGTACTGCGCCAGGAGCTCGGAGCGCAGCTGCCGCTCCTGCAGCCTCTGCAGCGCCTGCTCCGCGGCGTCCGGCGCCGGCTCGCTTCCCGCCAGGCTCCCGGCCCGGCCCGGCCCCGCCGCGCCCGCGGGCCCAGCCTGCGCAGCACCCGGCGCCGGGGCGCCCTGCCTCCCCGCCTCCTCCGCCCCGAGTTCCTCGGCCGCTCTTCCGGGCTCCCGCGTGGCCGGCGGCTCGGGTCCGGCCGCGGCCACCACCTCCGGCTCCGCCGGGGCCTGCGGGCCCCGCTGTCCGGGCGCAGCCTCGGCCGGCTCAGCCGCGGAGACGCCTTCCCCGGCAGCCCCTACCGCCCCCGGCTGCGGCTCCGCGGTCTCGGCCGGGGCCTGCAGGCCAGAGCCGGCCGGGATCCCGGGCGGCCGCGGGGCCGGGCTGACCTCCTCTCGGTCGTCCTGCTCGGAGCGGCCGGCCATGTCCCTGCGGCTCCGCCAGCGCCGCGGACCCCGGCGGACGGCTGCTCGGTTTCCAGGGGCAACCAGGGGCGCTCGCGGTGGGCCCGCCGATTGGCCAGGCCTTCTTCCCGCCTTCCCGCTGGATTAAGCCAATGGGAGGCCGCGAGCCAACGACGGGCGCTGTTGATTGGGGGACGGCCTCGGCTCGCGCGGGGAGGGGCGTGGCTCGCCTTCCGCCCATCTGGCCACGCCCGGCCCGGGGCGGGGCATCGGGAGGCGCTCGCAGGGGCGCGCAGGCGCAGCGCGGCGGCGCGCGCGGGGCGCCTGCGCGTTGCGGCGGGGCGACGGCGGCGGCGGCCGGGCCGGCCCGAGGGCGCCTGCGCGCTGAGGCCGGACGCGGCCCGGCTGGCCGGCTTCGGCGGCGCCTGGGCGGGGCGGCGCGGCGGCGGCGGCGTCGAGCGGCCGTTGCTGGCGCGCCCCGGGCGGCGGCGGGCGGGGGAAGATGGCGGAGCTGGGCAAGAAGTACTGCGTGTACTGCCTGGCCGAGGTGAGCCCGCTGCGCTTCCGCTGCACCGAGTGCCAGGACATCGAGCTGTGCCCCGAGTGCTTCTCGGCCGGCGCCGAGATCGGCCACCACCGCCGCTACCACGGCTACCAGCTGGTGGACGGCGGGCGCTTCACGCTGTGGGGGCCCGAGGCCGAGGGCGGCTGGACCAGCCGCGAGGAGCAGCTTCTGCTGGATGCCATCGAGCAGTTCGGCTTCGGAAACTGGGTGAGGCCCCCGGGCCCCGCGGGGACCCTGCCCCTGCCCCTGCCTTGCGGAGCCGACGCGCACCTGCCGGGCCCGCGCACACCGGAGGGCTCGGGAGGCGGGCACAGAGAGGTTAGGCAACCCGCCCAAGGTCACACAGCCAGGAAGTGGCCAAGGGGCGGCGCTGGCACCGTGGCTTTCTGGCGACAGAGCCGTTCCCCGCCCCGAGTGTTTGGTGGGCCTTCCCTGCGTGGGAGTTGGCGGGCAGGGGGCTGGTCAGCACACCTGACCGCAGTCGGGGCACCGAGGAAGGCGATGCGCCTGGAGCCCCGTGGTGGTGAGGGCCAGGCAGGCTGCACACACACAGGCCCTGCGGCTTCTGTCACCGCCTGTGATGCCCTTTGCAGTCGTAGCCTGCTTGCTTTGTGCGGTTGTGTGTCCGGGGGCCCTGTGGCCCTTGCTCGGGACTGGTTTTGCCTGGGGTCCCCGCAACACCCAGGACGTGGTGTGAGGAGTGGTCAGTAAGTGCCGATCACGGAGCAGGGACGAGGGGTCTGTCCTCACCCGGAAGGTGTCTGCAGAGAAAAGGGGAGAGCGGGGCTGGCTTCGGTTATGCCGGCAGCATGGGGAGTGAGCGAGGCTCCCCCTCTGGAAGACCCAGCCCTCAGCTGGACTAGAAAGGAAAGCCTCTGCCTGTATTCTGGCCCAGAACTGCCTTCTTAGAAGTAGGGAAGGGAGAGACATAAGCCCAGTGTTCTAATCTTTCCAGGCCGTTCGACGTGATGGTCCCCCTAGTCCCCTGAACCAGTATTTCGTCTTGCCTCTTCTCCAGCAGAGCTCCCCCTACCCCCCCGTTGGGGTTCCTGTGGAAGACACCATGTACTCCGCCCCTCGTCCCCAAACCTGTCTTGCTTTTGTGTCCTTTTACTTTCCTTTCCAATAAAGTGAGCCAGTCTTCAGGACCAGTGCCCGCCCGTTCGGCAGCCCTGGGGGTCTTGCCCCTTCCCCTTAGACACTGCCCTGCAAATTCTCACCTAAGCACCCGCGTTGAGCTCACCACCCTCCAGAAACCTCCGTCTCACTTTGTCCAGAAATGCTGTTTGTTGACGTGTTTCGAGCACATTGTCTGAGAGTAGAACGCTCTGAAGGAAAGGGAGGCTTCGTCCTTATCTTCAAGGGGCTGCAGGTGTTGTGATCGTTGGGCCCTGAGACTGGAGCTCTTCCCCAAGCTCCAGCCTCCACTGTCAAACCGCTACCCGACATCCT
This sequence comes from Craseonycteris thonglongyai, assembly GCA_004027555.1. Taxonomy (NCBI): domain Eukaryota; kingdom Metazoa; phylum Chordata; class Mammalia; order Chiroptera; family Craseonycteridae; genus Craseonycteris; species Craseonycteris thonglongyai. The sequence goes on along the minus strand of PVKE010002323.1, from coordinate 34,131 downwards.
CACCTGCTTATCTCCCGTACATCTCAACCCTGCCTTCCTCAGATCTCACATCACCTCACTTAGCAACTCAGGCCGCGAACGAAGAGCCATCCTCAGCTCCTTCCCGGTCCAGTTCAGCAGCAGCTTTGTCTTCAAACTATTTCCAGACGGCACAGCCTTTGTCCAGGCTGATGCTTATCTCTTGCCTTGACCACTCCTGGAGCCTCCTATCTGGTGTCCCTGCTTCAGCCCTGTGCCCTGAGGCCCATTCCACACACACAATCGGAGCGATCTTTGAAGACACATCACATCACATCATATCAGCCTACTTAGATTAAACTTCATGGCCTACGGGATCTCAGTGTCCACTGACCTGTGGGAGCTCAGCAGCGACCCCCTTGCTCATTTGTTACCTCTTCCACTTAGAGGGCTCTTCCCCCAAGTTACGGCCCAGGCCTGGGCTTTCTCCGTACATGTCGGTGCGTCAGGGAGACGCTCCTTCCCTACGCCATCCTCACAGCACTGAGCTCTGTAGTAGCGGCTCACATAGCTGGGCTTGTAGCCTTGCCGAGTGCCAGGCTCTGTGTGTTTCTCCTGACATCTTCCCAGCATCCTGTGCAGCAGGTTAGAATGAAAAGAGCTGGACTTCAGTCTGCTCCTAGCTGCACTGTCTACACTGGCTTCCCTGCCACATGGTGGAAAATATACGAAAAACAAGCCTGGGGACTAAAACATTTATAGTGTTTTGGAGGAAGCATTAGGCTGGAAGGGGGACATGCTCTAAAGCAGTACTTTTCAAACTTTAATGTGCACACGACTCACCTGGGGAGCTGGTTAAAATGCAGACTCCCATTCACAGCCTTCTCAGCTGTTACGAGAGACACGGCCACGGGAAGGCGGGCCTAGACCTGGGACCATGGGCCTTCCTGGCGGGTTCAAGGGGCGGCTGGAGACCTGCCAGCCTGTGGCCCACAGGCCACCTTCTGAGCTGCAGGGCCTGGTATCCTCTAGCTGTGCTCTCCTGGGCTCATTGCTTTCCTCTTGGGACTTCCTAGGCTTCCTCAGAGGCTGTCTTAGCGCTGAGATGGTGTCTCCCTTCTCAGTGGACTTGCAGATCTGTGCACACACGCAGTATGTCCCACATGGGCCCTATTTAGCATACTCCTATCCTGGGCCAGGCTCTTCCATGCACACACATCTCATGTTCCCTTCACGGCGGCCTGTGGAGAGGGGCTGCTTAATGTACAGTTGAAGTACGGCGACTCTGCTCATTTTAGACACTTGCTCAGGCCACCTCGGCTTTTCATGTGGTAAAGCCAGGGTTTAGGCGCAGACCTGTCTTGATTCCAAAGTCTGGGCCCTACCCTCTCAGTGTAAGAGCTTTGTGAGGCTGCGAACGTGTTGCTGCAGTGAAGGTGTAGCTAGAGTGGAAGGGCTTTTCAGAGGACTGAAATCTTGACTGGCTCAGTGGGAGGTCAGTGTGTAGGACAGGGAAGGGGACGGTGTGATCATGGAGGGTGCAGGAACCAGGTGGTATGCGCTGGACGTGGGGTACGCAGAAAGGCAGGGTGCATGGTGGGAACGGAGGTGGAGGAAGGTGACACTGTTGTCATTTCTCAGATGTCACATGACCTGTGACCTCGGGTTGCACTGCTTTGTGGAGTTCATGGGGATGGGGTGACTTCAGGAGACCCCTGGGGAGGGATGTGCTGAAGTCTGGTGCCATTTGCTCACACTTTGTCCCAGGAGCTGGTGTGGCTGACGGATGCTGACAGTGAGGCCCGGGAGCATTGGAGGATGAGCAGCGTGGCCAGGCATTGGCACTGCCGTGCGTTTGGTGATGTGCAGAGGAGCAGCAGAGGCTGTGGGGGGAGATGCTGTGCATATGGGACCAGGGACGGGACCAGGGAAAGGCTGGCTGGTGGACACTGACTCACAGAGTCACATCCCCAGGGGCTTTGAGAGCCTCAGGGCAGCTTTTTGGTGGTGCTGTGCGGATCAGAGTTTCTTGCTGGAACACAGCCATAAATACCGAGGTGCGGTGTTTTACGACACTTCAGGACTGTGATAGAAGACGAGCCCTAGAGAGTCAGAGAAACTGAGTTTAAGGAAGGCCAGACCGCTGCAGGTGGTCAGGAGGACCTTGGGGTGGGGGGATGGTGGCTTTGAAGCTGGATTTTGAATTACAAACGTATGTGCCGGTCATGGGGGCAGGCATGAGGCCCCCTAGCCTGAGCAGTGGGAGGTTTGGGGGAAGCCCTGTGTGAAAAGTTGGGACCTCCCTGGGGTAAGGAGCGCTTCCTGGTGTGAGGTGTCCTAGCCCAGGAAGTGTGAGGAGGGCTTCCTGGCGTGGACGGCAGTGTTGGGGTGGGGGGTGGGGGGTGAGGACCGCATTAGTGGCAGGGAGGATGGCTGGGGCAGGGTGCCCTAAGGAGCACATCTGTGTGTGGGGGTAGGGGGAGGCAGCCACAGCGAGGTGGCAGGGCCCAAGCAGGGGAGGAAAATCTAAGACCCAGGAACAGCACAGAACTCAACACAACCCATGGTTCTGATTGGGCCCTTTGCCATAACTTCCTTTGACAAAACTTCGGTGGGAGCAGAGGTTTATGGTAATGTATCTCTGTTAATGTCCTAATTTTGGTGGGGATATTGTGTAGAAGGATGTTGCTGTTTGTAAGAAAATCATACAAAATCACTTGGGGTGAGGTTGCATGAGGTTGCAACTTAGTTTCAAACTGGTAAAAAAAATGATAAAATAAGATCAAATATGGGAAGTTGTCTGTAGACTGGGCAGGGCCCCGTGCCTGTGTATGTACATTGAGGCGAATTGCTGGGGGCAGGTGCAGTGTCGTGAAGGACGCTGTTCTGTGGACGATAGTGGACATTCAGCAGGCTGGGTAAGAGCAGACGTAGATAATCGCTGCATTGTGCGTTCATTCACTCCCTCCCTCGGGGCCCGGTAGGTCAGCGCCTGTGTTAGAGGCACAGGCTGTCCCGATGTGCTTAGAGGTGGAAGGAAGCATGGGGGGACGTGACACAGCTGTGTCACCTCATCTGGAGGGGTATGGATCCTGCACTCAGGATCTCCTTTGGTGGGAAGGAGAGAAGGCCTTTCAGGAGGAAGGACAAGGACACTGGACGAGGGGCGTTTCCACGTTCTAGGAGTCCGGTGTGTCCTGGAGCCAGGCGGAAGCCAGCTTGCCTGAAGGGAGGACTGGGGCTGGGGACAGGTAGGTAAGATGGTGGGGGTCACATTATGCAAAGCCTTGAGTGCCAGGGCACCAGGGCACAACGGGGTTTCGAAGCTGATTCGTACGGAGTTGTGGCTGCGTGTGTGCTGCACGGCAGGCTCTGAGCTGGGCCTGTCACTTTCTCTGACTCCCCCACCATGGGTCCCCTCGTCCCTCACGTATAAATGAGGAAGCAGCTGTGGGCGATGATGGCATTTGAGCAGGTCTCTGACCCTCTGCCTAGAACCATCTGTTTCGTTGGTTCACCAGCAGCACAGCAGTCACCTGAGGGTCCCCAGGTCCACCCTAGACCCCAGGCTTGGCCTCTACAGGGTGGTCTGGAGATGGTGATTACAGAGTCCTGACACGGCGAGGCCCTGCAGCCACAGCTGGGAACCACGAGAGCTCTTGCCGCTCATGGAGGCCCAAGTCTCTTGTGTGTGTTGGCGGGAATGGGTCCGTCTAACCCAGGAGCACCCTGACAGTGGGCTTCTAGGAGGGGCTGTGAGGCTGGGGAGGCGGAGGGAAGGCCCGGGTGGCATCAGCTAGGCCTAGGGGATTAAGGGGGGTGACGCAGAGCAAAGTGGTTCTCACCTTCAGTGCGATTGGGAACCCCCCCTCTCCCCAGCCCCCAGAGGGTTTGTGGAAACACCCCCCATCCCCCACCCCAGTTTTGAGTCAGCGGTGGGGGGGAGGGGCCTGATAATTTGCATTTCTAACAACCTCCCATATGGTCATGAGGCTGCTGGCCCAGGGACCCCATTTTAAGAACCACAGCTGTAGAGCAAGGTCCTGCCACTTTAAAGTCGTTAGGATTTTAGTTTTAAAGTTTATTTGTATTGTGGTAAAATATACATTGCACAACATTTACCACTGTGACCGTTTTTAGGTGTCCAGTTCATTGTCATTGAAGTACATTCACGTTGCTTTGACATCCTAGCCACCATCCATCCTCACTGCATACGGCCTCCCCTGCCCCTCCTCCAGCCCTGCACCCAGCATCTGCTTTCTGTCTCTGAACTGCTCTATTCTAGGGGCCTCACGTGAGTGGATCACACAGTATTTGTCTTGTGACTGGCTTATCTCACTGAGCATAGTGGCCTCGGCTCATCCATGTTGTAGCAGGTGTCAGGATTTCCTTCCTTCTGAAGGACGGACCTACCGTACGGAGGGACCGCTTTCCATTTCTCCACTCACCCGTCAGTGGACACTTGGTTTGCTTCCCCTTTTGGCTGTTGAGAATAACGCTGCCATGAACATGGGTGTGCATTGTCTGTTGGGGTCTCTGCTTTCAAGTGATTTGGGGTAAATCACCTAGAGGTGGAACTGCTGGGTCATATGGTAATTCTGAGTGAGTTGCTGAGGACCCACCATGTTGTGTTTCCACAGTGAGGTGTGCACTTTTCAGGCTCTCACAGGTCTCCTTACTTGACCTGGAAGGGCTTTGGTCACCTTGAGAGCCAGTCACAACTAACTGTGTGAGTTGGTGAGCTGTCTGAACGCGTGTACAGAGTGACCGGAGCCTGGAACTGAGGCTCACAGAACTTTCCATCTGAGAAGACCCCATAAGCAGGAGCAGTGACCAAGGAAAATAGGATCCCTGGAATGGCTGATAACCTGGAAGGACAGACAGAGTCAGTGTTAATCATCGACCTGTGATGACGACCAGACCAGTGTTTCCTGGGAGGGGGGTGGAGCTGTTGAGTGGGAGGTGACAGGGAAGGCAGAGGGAAGGGTCTGGAGGGTGTGGGTGGAGGGAGTGGCCCAGGGCCAGCAGGTGTTCAGCTCTGAGGTAGCTGGGTATCTGCCTGAAGCCTGCAGTGACCTCTGCTCCATCCTGCATCCAGCTTCCAGGAGGGCCCCCCGGGGAGACAGACAGCTGGAGGAAGCCCAGGCTCCGTGGCTGCCCTCTCAGGCCAGTGACTAAGGGGGTGGCGTTGGCATGAGTGCGGTGGGGTATGATGGCAATGCAGACTGAGAGGCGGAGGGCAGACAGAGCAGAGGGCAGGGGACCCGTGTGCAAAGCCCGTGTTTGGTCAGTTGGCTAAGGAGCCGAGTGTAGGCATGACTAAGGTGTGTGCCATCTGTCACAGTGCCGTGCCCTGGGGACTGGTGAGGACGCCCCCACCCCAGCCTCCGCTCACACACCTCTTACTTGCTCCTCACAACGAGCCTGTGAGGTGGCCAGGGCTAGCGACAGGCTGGACAAGACAGCCCAACAGGCCTCAGTGGCACAGCTAGTAAGAGACAGCTGGTGTCCCGGTGTTCAGTCAGCGACACGCCTGCGCACTCTTCTGGGCACGCGCCGGAGTGAGCCGTTCAGCCCACGGCCCGCAGCCTCCCGCACCTGCCTCCTCGTCCTTTAGGGCTCGACATGTCCTTTGGAGGTGCTGCTCTGTCCTGGCCCTGTGGTGGCCTCTGGCCCCCTCTTCTGCCACAAGTGCTGCCACCATGTCCCTGCTGCTCCTGGGGTCTCTGCTCCCCGGGAGCTGCAGGTTCATGCTGTGGGCCCTCTGCTTGCTTCACCCCCCTTGAAGCTTCTTCACTTAAAAAGAAAGGAAGTCCCCGCCCCCAAGCCTGGCCCCAAAGCCCTTGGGGAACAGCAGGGGCCTCGAGGCCTCTCTGCTGCACAGTGTAGACCCTGCCACTGAAGGGCAGTCGCAGGGGCGCAGCTGCACTCAGGGGCTCTGGAGCCGGACCACCGGCTGCACAGGAAGCGAGACAGTGCGGTGCTGTTGCCGGCGCTGTGTGTGCAGACACTGCACTGAGCTCTGGCAGGGAGCACGCCCAGAGGCCGGAGTGGCAGCCGGTGCGTGGGAGGCGCGGCCACACTTGTGTGGCCAGAAGGAGCCCGTGGTCTGGCCTTGCTCTGTCGTTTCCAGGTTTCAGGAAGTGCGCACTGCATCGGCTTTGCACCAGAGAGGCGGCGTGGTGACAGGGACACGGCTCGACAGGGAGACCGCCTGCCATTCACACGGGCTCAGCGCATACTGGCCTGTGTCTGTCTGGCCGGGGGCCGCTTAGCCTACATTTACTCTCCTAACCTGTAAAATGTGCGTGTAGCACTCATCCTGCCTGGTGGGAAGAGCGGGGAGGATCGAATGGGGTGATAGATGGTGAGCACTCACGTGTTAACTGTTCCCACATGACTTACTCTGTCCTGACAAAATCCTCAGGAGGAGGGCTCACAGGTCAGGAAGCAGGAGTGGAGAGAGAACATCTCACAGCTGGGAGGCAACGGAGCCAGAGTCTGAACCCGGCCCTGGGGATCATGGAAGACTTCTTGGAGGAGGTGGCCTGGGTTTTAAGGAATAAATGCAGGTTGTAGAAGTAAAGCTAACAGCTTCGTGGAAGTAACAGTAGCCAACAACAAGGGAGTGCATACTGCCCAGCACAGGCCACAGTGAACGTGCGTTACCTGCTCTACTCCCCGAGCCGTCCTCTGGAGTGAGTGCGTAGTAGTGTCACCTCCACAATGCAGGCGGGGAGGCCGAGGCAGAGAGGTTCAGTCGTCTGTTCAAGAAACTAGGCTAATAAAGGCTGAGCCCAGTGCACAGAGAAGGGCATTTCAGCAGGGAGGGTTCAGAACCGCAAGGCGGCTGGTGTCTGGCTGACCCTGACAGACCAGCGCTTCCCAGACCTTCCCATTTCATTAGACCAGTCATATTGGAAAGCTAATGGAGACGTGCAGACTTTAAAAACTTAAGGACAGTTTAGTAAGGACACTAGAGCTTCTTGTAAAGATCTAATTCATTATCACCATTTCACAGACAGATTATCTTAATACTCCTGAAACAGGAAGGATGTGATCTTGGGATGAAGGACAGTCCTTTAAATGGAAAAGTTTCGCTTTCAGGAACACCTCTCCATTGTCCTTTTGATTTTAACTTTCACCCTTGATCACGGACCAGCTGGTGTGAGAGGCTGCGGACTCGCTGATGGGAGGGAGCCTCTGAAGGTGTGTCACACGCAGGAGGGCCTGTGAGTCCCAGCCAGCGAGGCCAGGACGGGGACGGGCGGAGGCGGCCTGGCCCCGGGTGTGGAGGAAGCCCTGCCGGTGGGAGCCGGCGGGACGATTTCTGGCCGTTCTCTTCCTTCCCTGCTCAGGTGCTGGAGGCCGGCACAGGGAGCCTCTCGGAGAGGCGGCTCCTGGCCTGTCTGGTGACCTGCAGGGCAGAGCTCGTGGCCTGGTTCAGGGTGTGAGAGCACAGCCCCCTTTTCTCAAAGGACTTTCGGGAAGCAGCATACCTCTCTTGTTCCAAAGATGGGGTCTTGCTTCTTTCAGAAGAGAGTGTGAAGGAAAGAACAACCTGGAGTCCTGTGTCTGTAGGCTGTGGGCTGCTTCCCCATGTGTTTCCGTGGCTGTGGTGGGAAAAACCCACCTCAGTGCACACGCGTGTTCTCAGTTTAGTTGTAGTTGCCCCTGACCTCTCCCTGGACCTGGAGGGCCTGAGGCTGTGGGCCGAATTCCTGACCACAAAACCTGGGTTCAGGGCACCCAGCTTCCTCTCCCGGGGGCTCCCTGGAAACCGAACTCTTGAGTCTGTAGTGGCTGCAGCCTTGGGCAGAAATGGGGGGCGGCGGGGGTGTATGGAGGAGCCGCTGGGCACGGCTCAATCATGCCCAGGGCGCTGCCTGCCACCTGCCCTCCATGCACCGGGGCCAGCATGGCGTTTCCTCCCAAAGGGACGGTGTTTCCCAGCATAGCTCGTGGGGCCGGTGGAAGAGTGCTAATGCTCCCCAGCCCCTCATGGCCACCGCACGAGTGGGGACGTGTGCGGAGCCCACTGTTGTGTGTGAGGCTTTGCACTCCCGTTCTGAAGGGGGGTGGCAGGGGCAAACTCCTCACTCCTTTTCTGGTGAAGACTTGAGGCTCAGAGACCACAAGTGGCTGACCTGGGTCACACAGAGTGGCAGTAGATGCTGGGGTTGGTTGTGACTTGGTTTTGCTTTATCTTTTGGGCCAAATACTTTTTGGGAAAATACGACAAACAGATTTGATGCTGGTAGTGGTATCTGAAAGAAGAAATCATGTAAAAATTCATCCCCATAAGACCAGAATCTAGTTTCAGCTCTCATTTCCTCTTTTTCACGGTAGGTCCCAGTATTGCCTTCTTTGTGCCTTTAAACCCCGCGCTCCACACCCCAGCGCCTGGGGGACAGTGCCCCCACCACTGTGTGTGCAGATGTGAGCCCCAGATGCAGGGTCTGGTCACTGGGCCACGGCTACTTCCCTCCCACAACGCCCACTTTGTCATTGGCTGTCAGCCTAATGCATTGGCTGGTTTCTTGGGTCCCAGGTTGGCCTTTGGGGGTGCCGAGACCACCTGACTTGCGGGGGGTGAGTGTTGCTGGGCGCAAGGCAGGCTGTGGCAGAGCAGGGAGGGGGTGAGGGCTGGCTGCGGCGGGGCGCTGAGTGGCTGCTGGGTGGATGAGTGCACATTTGGCAGTTGCTTTCTGAAGTGGCTTTAGCGGTTGACTTTAAGGAAGAGGTCTCTTGGCAGAAGGAAAAGGTTGAGGGAGTTGTACAATTTCCTCCCATTAATAACCCTGGCGTTCATGGTTCCCTGCTTGTAGGAGTGCGTGCTGTAGCCCCGGGCAGATGTTCAGAAACCTACTCAAGGATGGAGGTTGTCCTAAGTGAAGCCCCCTTCCCCATAAAGGTGCTACCTAGTCAGCCGCACTGCCACCTAGGAGAGACAGGGTGGCCCTCTGGCCCAGGGAGCATCAAACACAGAGGCTCGGCCCCTTCTGTTCCGGGAGGCAGGCAGCACAGGTAGATCGGGGTCCCTCCTGTGGTGGGGGACCCTGGGCCATGAACTCCAGTCTGGGAGGAAGAGGTTGAACTGGGAGGAGGCAGGGCGCCTAGGTGCTGTGGCCCTGCCCACCTGTGTCCTGTTGGCTCACAGACAGACACCGCGTGCCCGAGAGTGCAGTGGGGCGCAATGCCAACGCCAGGTGGGCCCGCCGGTCCTTGTGGAGGAACCAGGAGAGCAGTCCAGAGCTCAGCCTGGGTTCTGGGCTCCGCTCTGCCGCCAGCCCACCATGACCCCGGCAAGTGTGCACCGCACGTTGCCACGTACAGCACGCCCTGAAGTTTCCTTCCAGTGCTGACCGCAGGTGCTGAGACCAGCTCAGGAGAGCGGCCCTGCACGCTTGGGCGTCGGGCAGCGGTGCTGATAGAATGTGGTCCCGGCTGCTGGGCTCAGGCCCAGGGCCTGTGCCAGCCCGGTGGCCTGTGGGACTGGAAATAACCATGGCCTTTTCGTTGTAGGAAGACATGGCTGCTCACGTGGGAGCTTCCCGGACTCCGCAGGAAGTGATGGAGCACTATGTAAGCATGTACATCCACGGCAACCTGGGGAAGGCCTGCATCCCTGACTCCATCCCCAATCGGGTGACCGACCACACCTGCCCCAGTGGAGGCCCCCTGTCTCCCAGCCTCACTACCCCCTTGCCTCCTCTAGACATCTCGGTGGCCGAGCAGCAGCAGCTGGGCTACATGCCGCTGCGCGACGACTACGAGATCGAGTACGACCAGGACGCCGAGACGCTCATCAGCGGGCTCTCGGTCAACTACGACGACGACGACGTGGAGATCGAGCTCAAGCGCGCGCACGTGGACATGTACGTGCGCAAGCTGCGGGAGCGGCAGCGGCGGAAGAACATCGCGCGCGACTACAGCCTGGTGCCGGCCTTCCTGGGCAAGGACCGCAAGGAGAAGGAGAAGGCGGCCCGGCGCAAGGTCACCAAGGAGGAGAAGGAGCTGCGGCTGAAGCTGCGCCCGCTCTACCAGTTCATGTCCTGCAAGGAGTTCGACGACCTGTTCGAGAACATGCACAAGGAGAAGATGCTGCGGGCCAAGATCCGCGAGCTGCAGCGCTACCGGCGCAACGGCATCACCAAGATGGAGGAGTCGGCCGAGTACGAGGCGGCGCGCCACAAGCGGGAGAAGCGGAAGGAGAACAAGAGCGCGGCCGGCGCCAAGCGCGGGCGGGAGGACGGCAAGGACGGCGAGTTCGCCGCCATCGAGAACCTGCCGGGCTTCGAGCTCCTGTCGGACCGCGAGAAGGTGCTGTGCAGCTCCCTGAACCTGAGCCCCGCGCGCTACGTGACGGTGAAGACCCTCATCATCAAAGACCACCTGCAGAAGCGGCAGGGCATCCCCTCCAAGAGCCGCCTGCCCAGCTACCTGGACAAGGTCCTCAAGAAGCGCATCCTGACCTTCCTCACCGAGAGCGGCTGGATCTCCCGCGACGCGTCCTGAGCCGCGCGTGGGCCGGCAGTGCTGCACGGAGCCCCGGCCGCCGGCGGGGACCCGGACCCGGACCCGGACCCGGAGGGGCTGAGGGCGCAGGCACCGCCTCTCCCCACGCGGCTCTGTCCTCAAGCAAATTGCGGTCCTTGCTTAGGATGTAAATTCTTCCCACGGCCTTGTGACCGCACGGTCATCCTGGGGACGCAGCCGGCGGCCCGCCCGTGGTCACGGGGAAGGGCGGGGGGACGGGTGCCTCCCCGTGGGCGTCACCGTGGGGCGGCCCCTGCACGCGGCACTTTACACGGGCGGCAGGCAGCTGGGAAGGGCGGCCGGGACCTCAGGGGGAAGCGCGTGTGCACACGGGAGAGCTGCTCCGGAACCCTTGGCAGCGGCAGTGTGAGCGCCTGGCTGGTCCCCGTGTCCCCATGCGCCCCTTGCCTCGTGCCCGGTGGGCAGAGCCCGCTGCCCGCGCTGGGGAGGGCGGCCGCGGGCACGGGCGTCCGGACGCGCGCAGGAGGACCCCGTGGGCACGGGCGTCCGGGGCGCGCAGGAGGACCCCGTGGGCGGCCGCGGGCACGCGCGTCCCGGGTGCGCGCAGGAGGACCCCGTGGGCGGCCGCCCTGGGAGCCAGCGGCACGCGTGCATTTTCGTGGCAAGAACTCAGAGCTCCCGGCCACGAGTTCCGAGTTCTGGCATTAGCGTCCTCGGGGATTTTTTCGGTGTTTTTGTTCTTACTACAGTTGCAAGTACCTTTTCCACAGGCCCCGACCAAGCTGCCTGGCTAAGCGTCTTTACCTCCCCGTGGCGTCAGGCGCTGCCCGACGAGCCCGGCGAGCCCGGGCAGCCGCGTGCTGGTCGGGAGCAACGCGCGCCCGGGCGCTGACTTGAGCAGACTCCGGTGTGTCCCCCGCCCCGCCCGCTGCACCGGTTTTCAGGGGCCCGCTCGTGGGCGGCACGGTAGCCTTCCTTCCGGCAGTTAGGTCGTTAGTCTTCCTGCTGCGCGGGGCTCGGGCCCCGGACCCTGCTTCATGGTCATGGAGAGACGGAGACCCAGCACTGCGGGCCTCCCCTTGCTGGTGCCGCCTCTCCCGCCTCATAGCTACCAAGACTGTACCTCCCAGGACGTTTGGCGTGAAGTTACATTAAAGTGAAGTTATTTGGAAGGAGAAAAACCATTATTTCAAGGACGACTCAATTATGGTGCCTTTTCCTTTCTCTTTACATCTTGTCCCCTGGGGTAATTTTTCAGCATTAAACATTTCACGTGTCTCGTGTGTGGCTTTAGCTGTGACGCCACATGCCGGCGGAGGGGCCCGACGGGGGTGAGCGGTGTGCTCCCGAGGGCCAGCCCCACGCTGTCCCCTGCGGGCTCCCTGCCGTGGGCAGAGAGCAGGTGTCGTCTTCCACTGAGCCGTGAGAGAGGGTGCTCAGGTTTACAGGTGTAGCCAGGGGCTCCCACCTGGGGTTGCGGGACCCGCAGCCCGAGAGCCTCCTGACACCCCGGCCCGCCCCGCCCTCCTGAGACAGAAGTGCGGGGCCGCGAGCCGTGTGCACCGCCTTCCCGGTGACAGGGCTGCACCCTGGTGTCGTCGTTCATGGGTTTTCTACATCAGATGCCTAGTTTGGTGAGGTTTTAAATTTAGTCTTATTTTTGTATAAAATGATTGCCAGACTTTTCTTTCATTCAGCTTGAGAAGCAAAACATCCCTGTAAATGTGTGGCCCAGGCCAAGAGCTGTCATGAAAAACTTTGTGCTTAAGCAGGTTTTAGTATGTATCTTTTTGATGGTTTGAAAAATTTATTTAGGCTTGACTGTTTTAATAATGAATGTATAATTAATTTATGTTAAGTATTAACACTTCATTACAAGGGAAAAGTAATTTTATGATTGGTTGCCTTTATCCCATCAAGTCCAGCTATTCCTGTCACATCAGTGCTGATCCCTGCTGTTAGCTCAGAGCCTTTACATGTCTACATTTAATCCTCGTGAAAATGAGTCACTATAATCCCACCGAATTAGGTCTTTTCAGAATTCAGCTCTGAGTCAAGTTTGGTAACTCAGCTATTCTACATACTCTCTGGATGGCCAACATTCCAAGAATGTATTAAAACCGAAACGCTACCATTTTTATTGCCCTTTTACACATTAAACAAGTTGAGAACAAAGCATTGTCACTGATTGCTTCTTACCACCTGCTCAAGCCTTAGACAGCTTTTCAGAGGCAGCTTTCAAAACCAGGACGGGGGACACAGCACGTGCACATGTCAGCCCCTCACTTCTGTCCGACGAGGAGTTAAAATTGCTTTCTGCTGAGCAGGAGCCCTTCCAGGCTGGGCACCCCGAGAGGCTCGCCCTGAAGCCAGGCCACACTGGCCCGTCGTAAGTAGACGGCGCCATTCACAGCGCCGCGCGTCCAGGCTGCCAGAGCGCAGAGCGCGGAGCCCGGGAGCATGGGTGGTTACCAGCTCTGAATCCACACCGTGCGTCCCCGGGGAGCGTGGGGTCAGTGCTGACGGGATGTCACGGGAACCTAACTGGCTCCTATCAGCCAGCCTGTGGCCACACTGCTTTCGTTACACGTTTCACTTGATGCCGCAGAACCTACTGGGGATGCTCCGTGACGACTCCGTTGGTGGTGACTGGAGGGCTGACGCTCAGTCAGGGCGAGCTGGTGGCCTTGAAGCTGCATAGTACAGGGCCGGTGCCGTCTAGCGGCTGCAGCTCTAGGTGAAGGGGGAGGGGACGGCACGGCACGTGTGCTCAGGAACTGGTTGTGCAAGCCCTGCTCCGCCTGCCTTACTCGGGAGGAGGAGGGGTGCTCACAGAGGTCACTCCCTGCCCTCGGTTTCCTCAGTGTATTGGGCTGGGCTGCCTTTAGTTGTGGGGTGGTTTTGGACCCAATCATTTTAGGCAGCTTAAATAAGAAAAGTGTTTACAATCACATAAATTGAAATTTTCCTTATGGGCGTATCAGAATTACAAAATGGATTGACTGCCCATCTTTTTTAGACAGTAATGGACCTAACAGGGTAGACTTGCAACCCTAGCCGTACCTCAGCAGCAAAGGCAGTGGGAGGGCAGCCTTCCTAGCACAGCAGTTGCCTCAGGCGCGCACCGTTTCCCCACGTAACTGAGGAACAGGGGCGAGTCCCGGGCCAGGGTCTGCAGGCTGAGCTCACAGCAGACGCCCGTGGTGCCGGCCCGCAGCGGCGCTGGGGGGACGTGAACACCTGCGCGTGCGCGCCAGGTACACAGCTTCGGGACGAGTGGATAACGGGAAAGCCAGGTCACGCTTTCCGTAGTGACGGTCTCCACCAAAGTACACAAAATAGTTCTCAGAAAGTAGGAAATACACAACCAGGGCTTTAATCCTCTTGAATAAAATTTAAAAATGAAACATTAACTTTTAAAATTTACCAAGAGTGCAGTCCTCAGATTTTGAGAAAGTCCATCCATCTTACTAGGGAAAATGCTTTCCGGTCCTCGGTAACTAGTTGAATACAAGATTTAAACATTTGCACAAAGAGATGAACAGAACAGGGCAAAAGTAACTGATCTGATGTCCTATCAGTTACTGGCAACACAAGGTGGCGAGAACTGTGAAGGGACACCTCCTCTCACGCCTCCAAAGAAGAGCCGGAAGCCGATGACTGTTAGCAGCTGCAGGTAACTATGAACGAAATCGCATGCTCTTGACCGAGGGCACACAATTTTTCTTAGTAAGAAAAATGCTGAAGCTCTTCCCTTGCCTTCCCTGCACGAAACGTGGTCTGCTAAGTACTCCTGAGCCCGCAGGCCGGCCAGCCAAACAGCAGGATTCCCGCACACCGTTTACTCATTTAAAATGCTCTCATGTCTCTTAAGTGTGTGTTGAAACCAACAAACAGGCCCCAAATTAGTTTGGTAACAGCTGTGCAGTTGGCTTAAATTTTCTGCGCAGCCGCTGGTTATTAAGCTTTCCAACAAGGACAAGGTCAGAAATACTCAGAGAAAAGGAAAGAAGCGGCCTTTGAAGAGTTACAGCAAGTGATTACCCCAAACCCACCCACACCCTCTAAGGCTGCTAAGCTTCCTTCACCACCCCCACCAGGGCGGGTCTCAGGGTGCGCCCGTGCAGCTTGTACCCCACTTTGTTAACCAGCGCCACCGTGCCCGGCTCCTTCCCCTCGACTGGCGTGTGGAACAAGGCCTCGTGCTCGTAGGGGTCGAACCTGGCCCCCAGCGGGTCCAGTCTGAGCAGGCCGTGCTTGGTGAACACCTTCTGGATCTGGACCTCGGTCAGCACCAGCCCCTCATACAGGCTCTTCAGGTGGGGGTTATCGTCCGTGATCTCGTCTCTTGGAACACATTGCGTTGCCTTCTCCAGGATGTCTGCAACCTCTAGCAAGTCCTTGCAGAAGCCCTGAATGCCTAAACAGGGTGACAGGAGGACATTGTCGGCATCCCGTGTCAGCAGAACCAGCACCTCAGAACTGTGAGCCCTGTTCTCTATCACCCCTTTGTCCCAGACTTCAATGGCTTCACTGAAAAGTAAACAAAAAGCCCCAAACCTTTCTGGGTCTAGACCAGAGTTAACTGGGTATGAAGACGGGCAGCCGATAATCTGCAGCCATGACCAGGAGGCCCTGCATCCCAGCAGCACGCCATCACGCGCACGTAGGGACAGGCAGCTGGGTGGCCATGAGGGCACAGCCCGGGCCACCTCCCTGGTCTCCACACGGAGACCCTGGTGTGAGCCTGCAGAGGGTCCCAGCAGGCCGGCCTCTGACGTTCTTCCTTAGCTACGCAGCAGTAGCACCGAAACCACAGCATCTAAAAGGCCGTGTGCTTGTCACCTTTGGACGACTACTTAGCTGCCCTGTGCTCCTGCTCAAGCGCCCTGGCTCAGCTTCCGTCCTACAATGGGGATCACCAAGGCGCCGACCACTCAGTGTGGTTATGAGGACTGAGTCACGTGCTGCAAACACCCAAAACACTACATGCTTAGGAAACCTCAGTGACCACTAGGCCTTGGGGGGTGCAAGTTACCAAGAGGCCCCAAGCCTTCACCTTAATCTGACAGGAGACATAACATCAAGAAAGTAACTCAAAATTCAAGGCAGTGTTTACATCGAAATGGTTGAAAACAATGCTCCCGAAGCGGAAGGACATCAGGGCTGCCGAGAGCTCAGGATGGCATGTGGCCCTAACAGTGCAGCAACTGCGCCGAGCCTGAGCGCCTTCCCCTCCAACACGGGGTCCCCAAGTCCTCACACAGTGGCCTCAGATCTAATCAACACAGTGGGAGCCTCAGCGCGGTGACGTTACCAACTTTGTGACAAGGGGCAGTCATTGAAGCCTCAACAGTCTCAAATGGAACATGGGAAGGACTGAGAAATGCTCAAAGGTGACAATGCAGGCAGCATTTCAGATCTTAAGTGGCAGCGATGTTACTGATGGTAGAGCTAAGAAAATATACAGAGAGGCTGCCCTGCCGGAATGAGCTGTAGGTTCACACCCGGTCTCCATGTGGAAGAACAAGCACCCTCTTCACCGAGTCACGCTCACAATTCCAAACGTTCTGCACACCCCCAACTCCCGCTCCTTAGGCTTCTCTGCTGACCTGTCTTAAGAGGGGCAGGATCGCGTCCAGCACACTCCCCACCTGTCTGGTCTTGCTGTTTGATACTCATATTGCACCCAACCCCCTCCCGCACCTTTTCCAGATCAGTATCAGATAATGTTTAAAGTTACCATATAATTTTGCCTCTTCCACCAATTTTTGGGTCCTCTGCCGCAAGTTCTCAGTATCTGCTAAAGCTCGCTTATATTTTTCCTTAAAAAAAAAAAGAAAGGAATTTATATGAATAAAGTATGGAACAAATTCACAGGAAAGCAAATCTGATCAAATGAACTTGGTCAAAATACAATTATTACGTATTCAACATCTGAGATTTTGGACAGTGTAGCTTCCTAAGTAGAAATAAGTTACAACCATTTCACTGTTCCCACGGAGGGGGGCGTAGGATGTCAAGGTGATACATAGTGATAAAGTCCCAAGGCCGGGTGTACTCTGTGCACTTATGGAAAGAACAAGGAAAATGCTTTCTTGTAGTTCTGATGGCCTCGCCATGCCTCAGGGAAGGCCCGCTCACGTCCTCAGCAGAATCCCCAGCACGCTGGCAGGGGCTGACCCGCTGTGGTCCCCACCTTGGGGAGGGTTAGGACCACAAACCTGGGTGGATAGGTTAGGCCTCTCTCTATGCCACCGAAGAGCTGAAAGCTTTGGTGGTGTTTCCGTTGCCCAGGTACGGCTCAGTTCAAACACTTGTGCAATAGCACCGGACTTGGGGAATCTCTCTCGCTTCCCACCACTTCCCTGGCAGCTCACTCGGCTCCTGAGCACTGCAGTTTTTCATGTGCGCTGTCTGACTCTGGGGACCGCTGCACTCGCCCCAGTGCAGTCTTCAGGCAATTCCAGTGCAGTGGCCCAGAGCCAGGACACCAAGGCCAAAACCCTGGCTCTGGCACGTGGTGACCTTGGGGAGTTTACGTAACCTTTCTGTGCCTCAGTTCCCCCCTCTGTAAACAGGGTTATTAACAGCTGACTCACAGGGTTGTGAGGATTAACATCTATGAAGACAGTAGAACAGTGTCAGCACACAGTGTTTGCTATTCTCAGCCTTAAACCCTTAGAAAACTAGATTTGTGCCAGCTATGCTTTTCCACCTGGAGAAATAATCCGCATTACTCACTACTTCCTCATAAACCTCCCCCAACCCCACGAGAGCCCTGTACAGCCACCCCCGTGGCCCCAATCCTTATCCTTCCCTAAGCCCAGCTTAAATAGCCGTCCTGAGTGCTCCTCATTTGTAAAGACCACTTTAAGTCTGAATACAACCTGTGTAGCATGGAAAGATGATTCTCTCAACAGAACCAGAGCCACACAGGGTTTGGGTTCTAGGCCTTTCTTCAGCGGTAACTTGCTACAGGACCCAGCCGTAGTCCTTGGATGCCCCTGGCTTTGGAGGCTGGCCAGCCAACCCGGGAAGAGCTCCCCTGGGGCTCCCCAGACCACTCCTCCCCACCAGAGCCTGCGCGGCCTCACCATGGTCTCCTTCAGTTGCTCTTCTAACTTGACCTTCTCTTCCATGAGTGTCTTCTCTGCAGAGGGAGCATCTGTCTTCTGCTCATTCTGACCCACGTCCTCTTCCAAGTTCTGGCCACTGTTCTTTTGCTTGGTCGCTGTGCACAGCAGCCGAGGAGAGGGCCTAAGGAAGAGTTCACGCACTAGAAGTTAGCAGCTTTACCCACTTATTAGATGCATGGCTTTTTTTAATTTTAAAATTTTAAACTATTTGCTATGGACACATTGGGAAAGGATTTGTTTTGGATCTAATAAAGGCAAATACTATATGATGTACACAAGCTATTTATGTATAAAAAATCTGTAGTACGTGCCTAAACTAATACGTCAATGTGCTAGAGCGAAGGCAGTAACCTCTTCTTTCCATCCTCACCACCTCCCGAGTTAGGGTCCTGCAGACCCCACTGCATATGGAGGGAGGAGCTATTATCAGAGGGGAAGCCCCGTGCTGATGCCAATTACAGCAGAACAGAGATCCTGCCCACAGGGTACTTACCATCATGCAGAAAAGGGATCTATGCACAAAGAACTACAATTTGGGGTTTACAAGTCATAAAAGGAACCATGTGCCTGGGGAGGCTTGGAGTAGAATGGAAGACCATGAAGGCTTTGTGCAGGGGACCGTGTAGACAGATAAGAGTTACACATAGGAGCTGGAGTGGACAGACCCAGTCCCGGAAGCGGGAACTGCTTGGACAAAGCCATGGACGGAGGGAAGCATGGGGTGTGGACAGGGGAACACAGGTCTAAAACGACTCCTGGAAGTGACTTAAGATATTGTCCAATTTGATCCTTACATGAAAAAGATTAAATGATAAGCCCGAGGTTACAAAGCCATCAATAAATGGTAGACCAGTCTTAAAACCCAGGTTTCTTCACCCGGACCAATGGAGGTCTTCTTAATTATGCCACAGTCCAATATGAAAATAAACTACATTCAACTTTCCTCCCAGATTAAACTGCCTAATGAACAGAAAAGCTATCAGTACTCAGAATAAATGTACAAAAGTGTGTCTGGCAGCATTGTAGTGCTGAGCTGGGGACAGCATGCTCATCAGCATGCTGGGGTCAGCTGTTGCTCCCACAATCTGAATACTGTGCAGCAAGAAAAGCAAACTAGAGAAATACACGGAACACGACACCATCTGTGTAGACGCCAGAAATCCCATGTGCATATATGCGGTCTTAGGCCTGTAGAGCGATGGAAGGATTCACTGGTCTGTACCTACAGGAGTGGAGAGCAATACCCTTTCATGGGATTTTTATTTTTGTGATTTCAAAACCCGAATCATCTGAAAACTGAGTGTGCTGTTGTGAGGCCTGTTTTATTTTCTAGTTGTCCTGAGCTCTCGGGGTGACAGTCACGGCCCTTCTGCGGGGCAGCTCTGCTGCGCAGACCTAACCCAGCAGCACAGCCAGCAGAGGGCTGGGTAGCAATGCAGCGTGGTCCTTACGCACAAGGCCCGAGTCTGAGCCCCGCTTGGTTTACAGAGAGAAGCAGCCTCAGCTCAGCGACCGGGGTTACTCTAAGCGCCGTGACTGCAATCCAGCTTTCAGCACCTTCCCACTGGAGCCTCTTCCCACAAAACCAGTCCTCTGAGGCAGAAGGTAACGGTCACCTGTTCTTGCAACTCCTGACACCGAGCCCCGAATCACGTGAGCAAAGACACCTTTTCACTCGGGTATTCCAGGCGGGTCCCTGCTCTTCTTGTTCCCGCATTTCGTTTTATGTGACTTACCCACCAGCTGATCCCCGCCTCGCCGTCCACGCGAGCGCGCGCGCGGAGGGAAAGGACAGGGGTGTCTGGCCCAAGGCAGCCTCTCTCGCAAGTCACCTGGCTGTGGGCAGGTCCTCCAGCACAGAAGAGGCCACGCACCTGGCAAAATACCTTCTACGAGGCAGGACTTCCAAACAGCAGAAGCCACAGGCTAAACACAAGGAGGAAAACACACGGGCCCTTGTGGCCCTTACTGCGGAGTCGCCGAAATGGTCTAAATAAACCCCTCTGCCCACGGGGGGTCCGGCTCCGTGGCACTTCTGACCGCAGACTCCGGAGCAGGCGGAGGGGGAGCAGGGACGCGGTCCGCGTGGAAAAAGCCCGTGAACCGCTGACGGGGGCCTCGATGGCACAAAGCGTTCCAGGCGAGCGCCGACGGGGCTCCAGCCCGGGCTCACGCGCCTGGGCGGCGGCAGGAGCCCCGGGGCCTGCGGGCCCACGGCGGAGGATGCCCTGTGGCCCGGCGCGAACCTTGGACACACGGGGGCACCGACCTTTCCGCTCCAGGTCCGTCCGGAGGGCCGTGCCGGGAAGCCCGGCCCAAAGGGCAGGTCCCCGGCGGGTGTCCGCGGCGCACGACGCAGCGCTCCCGGCCCAGGTCCGGACGGCGCGGCACTGAAGACGCGCCCCTCCTCAGCGCAACGCAGCCGGGCTACCCTTACCTAAACGACCACGCCAAAGCAGGGAGGCTTCGCCGCGCCAGCCGCACGCACCGAGCCGCCATGACTGCCGCCCGCGCCGGCGCCGGGCACGTATCGCGCGTGCGCGCAGGCCCCTGGCCCGCCCCCTCAGGGGCCAGGCAATCGCGCAGACTCTGTGCCTGCTTTCCCCGCCCCACTACTTCCTTACAGCCAATCCGCGATGGCTTCTCCTCTGATGGACAGACAGCCGTTACCAATAGTGTGGGTCACGGAGGGTGGGCGGGGTCTGAGGCCTCCCGAGGCCTCAGAAGGTGAAGAGGTGAAAGTTGAAGGGAACGGTGGGCGGAGACTGTGCGTGAGGGGGGCGTGGCCAGGGGAGAACCAATGAGGGGAAAGCCAGGGAGGGCGCGGAGGGCGCGGCGGGCCCGCGGGCTTCCGGTTCTCCCCGCCGCGCTTCTCGGGTCTCCCTCTGCCCTCGTCGTCGGCCCTGCGCTTGCCGCCCCCGCCCCCGGCGCCGTGCCGGGCTCAGAGCGCTCGGACCTGGTTCAGTGCAGGTCGACCCCGGGGCTAAAGCACCCCGACCTGCACCTGCGGCCGCGTTAGAAACCAGAGGTTAGAGCCGCGGCTCGGAAGGCTCCGCCCCCTCGTGCTCCCGCGGCGGCGGCCCCGAGCGGGAGGGCTCCCCAGGCCGCCGCCTGTGACTCCTGCTGCTTTTCTTTTCTTTTTTTTATTGTTTTTTACAAAAAGACAGAGACAGAAGGGGGAGGGCCCAGAGCAGTCTCCATAGTTGCACATCATTGGTTTTTCCACATAGTTTCATTCCACAGGTGGGAGGGGCTGCACAGGGCAGGAACTGGGCCGGGGTCTCACCCCGGTGAGAACCGAACGGGTGGCACTCCCCAGTTCAGCATATGGATCCACACGGGTCAGGGCCAGGATTCGATCCTAGGTCCCCGGGGCTGCACAGGGCAGGAGCTCGGCCGGGGTCTCACCCCGGTGAGAACTGAACTGGGGGAGCTCCCAGCTCAGCATATGGGTCCACACGGGCCGGGGCCGGGATTCGATCCCCTGTCCCCGGGGCTGCAAAGTGAGCGCCTAACCCACTGAGCCATCCCGGCTTCCCCCATCTGTGACTTCTATTTAAAACAGAAGCAAAACCCAGGAAGCAGATGTGACGGAACGTTAGCAGTGTTGATGCTGAGTGACTGGGTGTACCAGGGGGCACCCCAAAACCACGGAACGGTCTTCTGTGGGGCAAGCCCTCGTAGCACAGGCTTCTCCCCGCCAGCCGGGTGTGCGAGGAGCCCATCGCTCAGGGTGCCAGCCGGGTGCGGGAGGAGCCCGTCGCTCAGGGTGCCAGCCGGGTGCGGGAGGAGCCCGTCGCTCAGGGTGCCAGCCGGGTGCGGGAGGAGCCCGTCGCTCAGGGTGCCAGCCGGGTTCATTGTGCGAGGCCGCGTGCGGCTTCTGTGAATTGTTTCTGGAGACACTTTCAGGTAAGGTGACCAGAGTTTAACATTGGTAAAGCGGGACACCATTGACCGGGGGGGAGGGGGTTCTTGATTAAAAATTGGGTCTATCTCCCGCCGTTTCCTAGCTTGTCGTGCATTCTTTCCAAACATCGGGACTTTTAAAAATATCGCAGGACGCGGGACGAATTGTTAAAAATCGGGACTGTCCTGCCAAAAGCGGGACGTCTGGTCACCTTACTTTCAGGGCGTCTGCCCCTCTCAGGACGGGCCATTTACACGGACCACGTGTGGCGGGCGTGACGACGCACCTGCCCACACCAGGGGCGCTGACCCAAAACGGCATGACCCCCACGCGCCTCTCCCTAGTCACCTGACCACGCCCAAGTGACTTCTGTTTGTTTCCTGGGATGAAAAAAGCCCTCAAAAGGGAAACGTTTTGCCGATGTGGAAGAGGTGACACAAAAAAACAGGCAGAAACACTAAAAACGCATCAAAGTCAATGCATTCAAAAACCGGGGCAGTGGAAAAAGCATCTTAATAGGTGTATTGCATCAAATGGGGAGTACTTTGAGGGTGACTGAAGTTTAAACATGTAAAAATAAATGCACATTTTTTAAATATGGAAATTCTCCTTTTTTGGGGGGGGTCCCCCTTGTATGTTGGTTTTCTTTGAACTTTTCTGTCACCTTCAGTTTTTCTCAGAATAAAACACAAAACAAGATCCAATGTTTTCAATAACATGACAAAGGTCAGTGCTACTCTATACGTACCAGGAAGAAGCTGAGGTGCTGGGGGAGGTGTTCTTACATCCCTCAGCTGCCGTCCCTCCAGTGAGGGGTCCCCGCCCCCCATGCCTGGGTACTGGGCTTGCAGTTCTCTCCGCCACCATCTGAGGGCTGGAGTCTGTGGCCTCTTCCAAGATGGAGGGCTGTAGCCTGCGGTCTCCCAAGTGTAGTGCTGCCTGCTTGTCACGTTCGCCAGGACCGAACCTCTATTTCGTTTTGCTCCCTCTAAAGACTTCATAGTGTTGAATGAGCACCTACTATGTGCCAGGCCTTGTGCCACCGGCAGGAGGAGGCAAACAGCCTCCTGGTTTGTTGATTGGCTCAGGGCCTGGAGAAAAACAAGAAATTAGGACTGAGGATACAAGAGTTCAAAAGACAGTTGAACGTAATGTGTAGACCTTATTTAGATCATGATAGAACAAACCAACTAAAAAGGACATTTGTGAGATGGCGGGGGACATTTGAATAGGAACAGTATTAGATAATAATGAGTTATTGATTCGTAGAGATAATGGCCTAGTGGTTATGTAAAAATGTCCTCAGTGGAAGTATTTACAGTATCTGGAATTCATAAAACTAAAAAAAATACAAAGCTAGGAGGAGAAACACAAGTGGCCAAATGTTGGTAATGGTTTAAGCTGAACGATGAATAATGTGGGAGTTACAGTATTTTGCATGTGTTTGGAATTTTCCATAATAAAATTTTGAACAGTATGTCATGTTTCTCTTTGGCCATGACCTTGGTCAAGGCACTTGCTCTCGGCCTTGATCTGCTCACGTGTAAAACTGGAACCATTGCCTTTATTGTGAGGCTTAGAAAAGAAACAAATCTTCATTCCCTAACTCTTCGTGGGGCTCAGAGATCAGATGGGTGTCTGCCGTGAACAGCTCGTGGGGCAGCATGGGGAATCAGCCGCTGTGTCCCTTCAGCGCAGACCAGCACTGGGTTTCGGGGCCACGCTGGGCGCACTGAACCCTGGGACCAGCCACCAGACCCACCCTGGGTCCCTAGATGCTTTCTAAAACCGTGGGAGTTCCTCGTAGAAGCCTGCACGTGCTGTCACCTCGTGGCCACGTTGGGAACTGCTCTAAATGTTGCTGGGGCTCAGCGTAGAGGTGACGCTTTGCCACTGTGTTCCCTGGGGTCTGGAACTCCATCACCTCCGTGCAGGTCATCTTCACGTGGAGGTGAAGCTGCCTGTATGGGTGTCCCCCTTACACGCATCTATACATGATTCCAGACATGGATCAGCCAGCGGAACGCACAGCAAAGAAGTAAGTTAAAAACTGACAAACGTGGGTATGACGAGGGTGGCAGACAATTCTGAAGATGGGCCCCAAGATGCCCACGCTCTCTGGTGGTTCGATCGCACACTAGTGCGGATGCTGCCGGCAGGAGGCGCTTTGCAGATGTAATGGCGATGCCACGCCGCCTGCTCCTGGTGGAGAGTCTCTGGTGAGCTTGACCGTGGTGAGCGCTTTAAAAGCAGCGCTCCCTCCAGCAGGGCCGCGTGTCACCGCCGCTGGTTTGCAGGTGGAGGGGCTGTGTGAGAAGGCGTGTGGGCAGCCCCCCCGGAGCAGAGACTGGCCCCCTGCCGACCACCAGGAAACGGGGTCCTCAGATCTGCTGTTGCAGGGAGCTGGACTCCACCAGCAACCCCTCAAGCCCCCAGATAAGAGCCCAGCCCGCCAGCACCTCACGGGAGAATCCAGCCTGGGCACTCAGCCTCCAGAGACTCGCGTGAGGCGGGCGTTATGCGTGTTCCCTGCACTTTATTTTATCGTTACGTTGGATCTCAGAACACGGAACGGGTTAATCACGACCTAGCTCCGTTCCTATCGTCATGTCTCATTCTTGGCCCACTTTATTGGTTTGTTTGGGGGGCTCTAAGGGACACCCCTGAACCTGCCACTTGAGGTTCCCAGGTAGAGAGACCTCCCTGGAAGACGGACCTGAGAACCCGCCACTCCTCCCTAGACATGGGCTCGAGCCCAAAAATGCCTCCAGAAGGGTCCCCAGATGCTCACGTCGAAATAACTGCACAAAGAGCCCCGGCAGTGACCTGGGGACCCAGTGGATGCTGCGCTGGCTCAGCCGTTTCCCTGGGGGCCTTGGAAGGTCCGCCGTGGGCGCAGTCATGCCTGGGGGAAGGAGGCAGGAGGCAGGAGGCGGCAGACTTCCCACCGTCCGAGCCTCTGGAGAAGCCCATGAGCATGAGAGAGAATGTGAACCTAAGGCTGATGAACGTTTCCTCGCAAGCCCACGGTGGTTCAAACCGGCGTGTGGGTCACACCGGCCGTTAGCTAGAAAACAGTCAGGACTCGGAAACGCAGGGTGTGTGAGGGTGGGGTCCACGCCTGGCGACGCTCCCCCTGCAGATGCTCCAGCCGACTCAGGCACGGAGGGTCCCGCGTGAGAGGTCACTGAGGCAGCCCCTTCCGGATGCTGGCGGCCCCTGGAGCCACCTCCATCCGTGGCATCCCTGGGCGCCGTACTTGTCATGATGGGCAGCTCTCCACTTGCCCAGGCCTGGTGGCTCTGGCCAGGCACTGTGGGCACAGGGAGGACCTCTCAGTCCCGGGGCAGAGCAGCCAGGAAGGTTTGACCCACCGTCCACGCTCCTAGAGAAAGATTAGAAATCCGCGGCCTGCGAGGTCGCTCAGGAGCCAGGAGGCTGACGCGTCCAGCAGCGTCTCTCACGTTGTTAACCGGGGAGATGTGTGCAGTCGTCCCCCACTGTCCCCAGGGCTGTGAGGGGTGACTCAGATCCAAGAGGGCCTTCGAAATGCCTCCCGCTCCCTCTGCCTCTCTCTTGTTAAAGCTGTAAGAGATGCTTAACAAAAGCACCCCGAGAATTCCCGGGGCCTGCGTGGGGCTGCCGAGAAACTGCAGACGCTGGAAGACGCAGTTGGAACGGTCCCTCGGCCCAGCCAGGGAGGGTCTGAGGGACCATCATCCTCTCTTTCCCTCCATGACCCCCCCAAAGACAGAGCCCCACCCCCAAGAAGATCCCAGGTGGCCCCCAGCTGGGTGCTTATGTGCAGGTGGGTGGGGAGGGAACGGGGACACCAGAGACTCATCTTTCCCAGATGCTGGGCCCACCTGTGCACTGTCCCCAGGTTCTGACAACCGGGGCGGAGCCGTGATGGGAGGCGGGCAGAGACAGGCGCCCTGGGCTGCAGCCCTGGTCCCTGCTGGGCCTTCAAGGCCGCACGGGGTCCCCTCCCCGCCCTGTCCTTCCTCTCAGCCCTAGTCTGCCCCTCGCTGCCTGAGCCTGGGGCAGATGGTGTCATGGTTCCCAGCGCGGCTCAGCTATGCGCCCCCACCCCCAGCCCAGCCCAGGCAGGGGCTTGACGCAGAGGTTGATTTCTTGCTCAAACCCCATGGCTCCCGAGGGCCAGCTGGGGGCCCCCGTGAGAAGTCAGTCTCCTCCCGTGTCTGAGGTTGGACTCCCCAAAAGCTGGCCTTGACCTAAAGCGGTGCAGGCAGGCAGTGGACTTGGGACATGGCCCCAGCACGTCCGGAACGGAGGCGTGAGAGAGGGAGGGGAGGAGCCGAACGAGGCTGCATGTACGGGGCAGGCGACCACGGTGGGCAGTGGGCTCAGCCCCGGCCTGACTCCAGCACTGACAATGCCCCGCACTGCCTCCTGCTCCGCAGGGGCCAGGGTCCCAGAGACAGCCGGGGGCTCAGGGGAGGACCCAGGTGCACGGGGAGCCTGCCCCCCGGAACGCTGGCAGGTCTGACGGTGGAGGAGCGGAGCAGAAGCCGCCAGGGCCACGCATCCGGTACCTCTCACTGGCCAAAGCCCAGGGGACAAGCCCCCCGAGCTCCCCAAGGTAGGGACATCGCTCACATGGGGTGGGGAGGGAGGCTTCTATTAACTGACAACAAGGGGAAAGCACGGAGCTTGAGCGTCTGGTCCGAGTGTCTTTCTTTTGCATTTCTGAGCCCCTGTGGGGGCCTAAGCAGGGAGCCAGTCCCGCCCTCCCTGCAGCCTGCAGCCTGGGGGAGCCCACAGGGAGGCTTCACAGTAATCCCCCCGCAAGGCGGGTGCTGGAGGGGGGCCCGGGAGGATGGCTGAGAGCTCTCCCGGGGGGGGGGGGTCTCTCCGTAGAAAAGCCGGCCTGCTCACGAGCTGAAGGGCTGTGGTGCGTCACGAGGGCTGGACCGTTGCCGTTTATGTCTGTTCTGCACTCCACGTGGCCATTTCCTTTAGACGTTAAAACAACTCTGTGCGGTAAACACTGTGAGCACGATCCCCATTTTATGGGTGAAGCTGAGACTCAGCTTAAGTGTGTTTCCTGGGGTGACGCGGTTCGCGGGAGATGCAGGGTCTGAACACAGGTCTCCTACATGACGTGCACCTCGTAGCGGCGTGTCTGCCTCTCAGTAACTGTGTGACTGAACAGGCCGCCAGTGTTTCCTGTGTAACTGGGAACTGTCATGGGTGGGCAACAGTGTCCTGAGCTCTGGTCACGCGTGTCTCAGGCGGCTGAAACTGGAACTCCTGATCAACAGGGAATACTTTTTAGCACAAGGATATCACAAAGAATGTATGGGTCATACTTGTACTAAAAATGACTTTAAAAAAAAAAGAGAGATTTTTTTTTTTTATTGTTTTTGACAGAAACAGAGAGAGACAGAGAGAAGGGGGAGGGCCCAGAGCCGTCTCCATAGTTGCACGTCATCAGTTTTCAACCTGGTTTCGTTCCACACAGGTGGGCCGGGGCCGTGCAGGGTGGGAACCGGGCAGGGGGCCTCCTGCATGGGGGGCACGCCCCCCTCCAGCCAGGGGCCCAGCGGTGGGGGGTGAGAACCAAACTGGGGGCCTCCCGCGTGGGAAGCTCACTTCAGTCCAGCATACGGGTCCTCACGGGCCGGGGTCCGATCCTTTGTCCCCGGGGCTGCAAAGCGAGTGCTCAACCCTCTGAGCCATCCCGGCTCCCCGCCCCCCACCCCCAAATTACTTGTTATTTATCTGAAACGCAAGTGCAACTGGTCGTCCTGTCTTGACTCAGCTCTGAGAACAGAGCAAGCGGATGCACCAGGGGCTGCGTTCCTGGCGATGTCTGCTGCGGCCCCTTGGCTCTCAGCTGGCCGTCTGGTCTCCACCTCGCCCCGCATTTTCCATTTGGTCACTCAGGTACTCAGCTCGCGGCCCCTACTGTGTGCTGGCCGGAGCACAGATGAGCAGTGGGGCCCGCAACTGCCCTCCCCGGGCATGGAGGGGTCACAGGCAGCCCCAGACCCCTCGGCCCTGTGCGTCCCAGTCCCCCGGTGTGGCACCAGTGCCTGGGGCTGGGCTGGGCTCAGTGCTGTTTGTTAAGTGACTGACTGACGGTGTGGCCAAGCATCGCCACCCCGTGAGCCTCAGCCCAGACGCGATCACGTTCAGCGACCCCTTCCCGGGGCAACTTCATAGGAAGTGCCACCAGGAGACCACCAGTTTCTGCTGGACATCACCTCCCCATTGTTCCCCGCGACACCGGCGGCTCCGTTTCCCTGGCTGTTTTCTCCGTGAACGTTGCTGGCTGTCCCCGGGGACTTGGGACTCTCTTCCTGGCGAATGTGTCATCGTGGGGACCCTGTGGGCTTTCACCTCCTGGGCTCTCCCCTCCGTCCCTTCCGGTGTCATCTTGAGACGCGTGAGCCTGAGAAGGGAGTGTTTGGGGGAACGAGGACTTGGCAGTGACGCGGCTGAGTGGGGTTTTTACGGGGTGTCTCCTGCTTTGGGGGCTGCACTGTACTCTCTGCAGACCCGCCGGCTTCCGTCCATCCGGTCCAGGCCTCCTTCCAGCCCCGGGCCCAGGAACCAGCCCCGGAGGTTTAGGTTAACACCGGGCGGTTTGCAGCCCGCCTTCCACCGGGGGCCCCACGAAGGGCTCTCATGGGGGGCCGAGGCTGTTCCCAGTGGATGAGCTGACGGGTGATGTCGCTTTAGAGCTGGAAACACCTACACACACACAGCCCCTGCGATTCTCACACCCCCTCGCCGGGGAGACAGGGGCACCTGCTCCTGTTCACTCTGTCCTGCACCCCTCACTTTTGGGAGCGCCCCCACACATACACGTGACCACAGCGGGACTGTCACTCGAGAGGCCGTGACTTCCCCGCCACGGCGTGGGCGGAAGACCCGGTACCGCTGCATGCTGGCCCAGCTCAGGCCCGAAGCAGGGCCCACTGTCCCTGTCCTAAGAGGTGGCCGCTGAGGCTCAGAGAGGCCAAGGGACCTGCCGTAAGGCACACAGCTAGACGAGGACCAGGCAGCCCCCCAGGCGGTGGCGCCTGCAGCAGGGGCAGGGACAGGGAGGGCGGCCCTCCTCCAAGCACAGACCCTCCGGAGGACCCCCAGGAACCCCCCCGCCGAGGGAGGCGGTCCCCCCTGGAACGCGGCGTCCAGAATTACCTCCGGACGGAGGCGGCTGGGCTGCGGCCGGCAGCGGGCAGAGCACGGCGAGGAGCCCTCGGGGCTCAGGCAGGAACGTGGGCGGCCGTCCCAGCCTCTTCGGCACCAGGGACCAGCTTCGTGGAAGACAGTGTTTCCATGGACGGGGTGGGGAGGGTGGTTGTGGGCGATTCACGCGCCTTACAGCCAGGCTGCCCTTCATTGCTAGTACACTGCGGTGTGCAATGCAGTCATCACACAGCTGATCTGACGCCGCTGACCTGGCAGGAGGTCACGTGTGCGACGCGAACAGCTGTAAACACAGATGCAGATTCGCTCACCGACCTGCCGCTCCCCTCCTGCTGTGTGGCCCGGTTCCCAGCAGGACGTGGACCGGTATCAGTACCAGGTCACGGCTGGGGGAGTTGGGGACCCCTGCCCCAGGACACATAATAGTGCCATGCACCTCGCCGAAAGGCAGACCAAGTTTCAAATGTCATCTCATTCAAGGCCAAGGCTCACCAGCAGCACAGGTGCAAAGCCTGCTTGTGGCAGGTAGTCGGGGTGCATGGCTGGCACTGGGGGTGCGCAGCCGGCACTCGGGGTGCATGGCCGGCACTTAGGGTGCGTGGTGGTGCGTGGCCCGCACTCGGGGTACGTGGCCAGCACTTGGTTGCGCATGGCCGGCACTCGGGGCGCCCCTTCTTTCCCTGTGCCATTGGCGCCCTTCTGGAGGAGAACCCTCTTAGGCCTCCTTCCTCCTCCCCTTCTCTGCCCCCACCCCGCCCTCCCGGGCCCCTTTCCCTCCTGGAAGCCCCGTGTCTGCCTCCCGGAGCATCATCATCATCTTTCCCGCATGCCGAGAGCTTCGGAACGAGGCTGACAAAAATGCAGGCTTGAAACCGGAGATGTTTTTTCAAGGGGAAAAAGAATTTTAAGATTTTGGCCTAAGAGTTTTGTTCCAAGGAGACAATGAACCAGCTCTTCCTTTGAGCTGAGTTGGGGAGATTCCTCCGTGCCTTTGCAGGGATTTCATTTCAACTTGCGTCCTTTTCCTCCTGGCTGCTCACCTCTGTGCCTTAGTTTTCCCTCTTTCGTTACTCTGACCCCCCTGGCTCCTAATCGTCCTTCAGCGCTCCTCCTCGCTGCAGCGGCTCCTGGTCACTTCAACCTCTCCTTGTGCTGGTGCTGACATGGTGAGTGCCAGGGGGACGAACTTGGACTTAAAGTCACCCAGCTCTGGGTTCAAGTCCTGGCCCTGCCGGCTGCGGGGCCTTGAGCAAGTCCCCCTGCACCCCTGGGCCTCAGCTCCCACCTGCACAAGGGGGGCGTTGAGGGCAGCACCTAGCTGGGGGGTGACTGAGAGAAGGGAACATTTACCCCTAGAGTCTGGCTGTTGCAGGCAGCGGGAATTGTTGCTGCTCCGTGTCTGTCAAAAGCCTGGTGAGGCCCATGCCGCGTGCACACTGCTCAGGGTACAGGGGAGGTTTGAGCTTTCCCAGCAGCCCCTCCGTGTGGCCACCTGCGGGGCAGTGCCATTGCTGGCCTCTGCCTCCCCGACAGGATCTGAGACCCGCCCCGCAGTCCCCAGGCCCCAACCAAGTTTGCCCTTTCTTGCTCACTGTCCTGCGAGGCTCCGAACCTCCTTCATCTTCCCGTATTATGCAGGCAAGGCTGGTGATCCGGCAAAGGCTTTATTTAGAAGACTGTGGCGTAAAGAAATGGAAGGTCACTGTCAGCCTTAGCAGCGTTGTTACAGCTTGTGACCTGCTTACTGGGTTCTCAGAACTCCAGAAACATTGTGCTGATGCGCGCAGGCTTCTCCCTGCCTGGAGCCGCGTGGGGACGTTGGCAGCAGTGCCCTGGGGTGCTGGCTTTCTGCTGCTGCAGGGGAGGCAGCAGCAGGCACTTGAAGAAAGCCTGGCTTTGGTGTCTGTTGTGCCCCTGACCAGCGGGGCCCCCAGGCCTCTCATCTGCAACAGGGGAATCTCTCCCTCAAGAGGGGAGCCGTGTGGTGTAGCTGAGAGGCTGTGGGGACCTGGCTGGCCCACGGGAGGACCACTGAGGACACCAGAGCCCCTCCTCCAGCGCCCGTAAACACCGTGTCTGAGCAAACTCCTAAGCTGTGGATTTCAGTGAGTAACTGGTCAAAATCTCATGACTGCGAATGCAGTCAGCGTTCTTCTGCTTGGCCTGCAAGACCATCCAGGGTCTGAGCCCCACTGTGCTCGCACCACGACCCCAGGTGTCCCGCCCAGGAGGGGTGGGCAGGCCTTGCAGCTCCAGCCTCTGCCCCACCTCCTCTGACACCTCCGGCTCCCAACTCACGCGCTCCTTCCGGGCTCGGCACCTGTGCTCACGTGCAGACGGGCCCGAGCTCAGACGCTCCTCTGTATCATCATAACGGAAATCCGTTCTGGCTGATTTAAGCAGACGATGCATTTTGCTAAAGAGGAGAGTGAGTCACCATGGAGTTGCCGGAGAACGGGGCTGGGACGTCGCTGCAAGTCACAGCTGCAAGTAATAGCAAACACGAAAGTAACAGCAAGTCCAACTCGGAATGCCTGAAACCACCAGGAAATTCACAGGCCCTGTGCAGGCTGCCCCCAGGGGCGGGTAGTTCAGGGGCTCCGTGGTGGACGCCTGGGGCCCAGGTCTCGGGCCCCCCAGCTGGTCACAATCAGGTCCAGACACACAGGATAGTGAGGATTAGGGTCAGGACTAGGGTTAGTCATTCTGGGGATTAAGCATATTTCCCAGCATCCGATGGGCAGCCCTCTCCTCATTCTCATTGGCCAGATGGGTGTCCCCTGCCGACGCTTCGCTCAATGAGTGGCGGGGATGTGGGCCAGTCCGCTGGATGTGCATAGCAGGTGGGCGCGTGGACAGGCACCACCGCTTGGGCCCCGGGCTTGGCCTGGTCTCCGAAGGGTGCGCCTTGGTGCCCTCAGGACCCAGCAGGAGCCGTGTGGCGGTGTTGGGAGCGGCTCTGGGCAGCCTCCCGGTGCCCATCCACCGGGAGTGGGCGAGTCAGACGGGGGTGTTCCCAGTGGGGCGCTACGCGGCGACACCGAGGTCAGCCCCATGCTGCAGGGAGAGCAGGTACGCGCGCTTTGAAGAGGAGCAGGTGGAGAGCGTGCATGCTTCTTACAGAACGAAACGACGTGCTGACTGTCAGCTGCAACCGAAGACAAAACAAGACAACGAGTTGCAGAAACGAAGAGAGCAAACCCGCACCTTTGGCACTCGTGCCGGTGACATGCGTGCCTGTGAAGGGGGAGCCCGCCCGATCCGGGCGCAGACGGGGGGCGCCCCTGGGTCAGAGCCACCAGCCTGGGATGTCCGCTCCGGGCCGGGGGGTTCGGTCTGTGTTGCTCACTGTGTGGCCCACCCTGCTGCCCCCAGCCCTCCAGGCCGGGGCCTGGCACGTGGGAGGCGCTAAGTAAACCCTAGCTGAGCGCTGCTGGGTGACTGGCAAGGTCTTAGATTATGAGCAGGCACGAGCCAGGTCCCTGCAGCAGGTCAGGCTGTCCCATGTCCCAGGTGAGGAAAAGGAGGCTCAGGAGAGCAGAGCACTTGCCCAAGGTCAGAGTGTGGGTAGGAGGTCCCGGGAACGGGTCAGTGGTCAGGGGACAGCGTCTTTGGGGAGAGCCGGGGCCACAGGAAGAGGTGAGCGTATGAAGGAGCGACTGAGTGGGTCTTATTTCGGCTCTTGCATCGACCGGTGGTAGCAGGTGGCAAAGTTCAGCAAAACGAATGGGAGAAAAGCCACATCAGAATGGATTCAGCCACGAGACAGAAAGACCTCCTGCCGTTTGCAGCACGCCGCTGGGCCTTGAGGGCGTTCTGGGAAGTGAGAGAAGTCAGACAGAGGGAGACAATCACTGCAGGCATCTCTTATATATGGAGTCCAAAAAAAGAAAAAAAAAGTCTGGCTCAGGAACCTACAGTAGAAAGTGGTCGCCAGGGGTGGGGGCGGGGGGCGAGCGTACAGACGCTCAGTTACAGATGAGCGAGGTTTGAGATTTAGGGTGAAACACGGAGCCTGTGGTGAACGCTACTGTATAATCGAAATTTGCTAAGAGACTACAATATAAATGTTCTCACATACACAAAAACGATAAATATGTGAGGTGACAGATGTGCCACTTAACTAGGTGGGGGATCCACTCACAGAGCTGTCAATTATACCTCAAAAGAGCTGAGAAAAACCCGCATCCACGGGAGATTTGGGGGTGGGAGGCTGGTGTGGGAGCCTAGGGGAGGGGTTCGGACCCCGGCCTCGGGAGGCAGAGCCGGGGGTCTTGTGCAAAGCCCCCTGCACCCCATCTTGATGCTCTGGGCTCCCCTGAGAAAGCTGCTGCAATGCCGGAGGGGCTGGTGGACCGTGGGGGGCGGGGGGGCCAGGTGTTGATTGACAGGCTCTGGGCGATGGGCCGGAGTCGATCTGAATCACTCAGGACCTGATTTGAAATTTAAATCCCGACTAAACAGAATGAGCATGAATTTCGTACTTTGTTCTCACAACCCGGCGGTGTCCCTGCCAGGCAGGGCGGGCTGTGGAGGGTGCCCCCCGTCTCCCAGCCCCCCGCAGCCCCCGCACTGGGACTGAGGGTGTCTGTCGCAGGGAAACATCTCTTCCCTTTGAATATGTCACCTGCAGGCAAACAACGAAATAGAGCCTCAGAGCGGCTGGGGCCAGCGTTCCCCAGTGAAGGAAACCAGCCTGCCCGGGGTGGCTCGGGAAGCGGCCG
Source organism: Craseonycteris thonglongyai (assembly GCA_004027555.1). Lineage (NCBI taxonomy): Eukaryota > Metazoa > Chordata > Mammalia > Chiroptera > Craseonycteridae > Craseonycteris > Craseonycteris thonglongyai. Next base: position 721 of record PVKE010002323.1, on the reverse strand, counting down.
TGGCTCGGGAAGCGGCCGTGGATCGGGAACCGGCTGTTGATCAGGAGCTGGCCGTGGGCCAGGAAGCGGCCGTGGGCCAGGAAGCGGCCGTGGATCAGGAACCGGCCGTGGGCTGGATCGGGAAGCGGCCGTGGATCGGGAAGCGGCCGTGGATCAGGAGCTGGCCGTGGGCCAGGAAGCGGCCGTGGGCCAGGAAGCGGCCGTGGATCAGGAACCGGCCGTGGGCTGGATCGGGAAGCGGCCGTGGATCGGGAAGCGGCCGTGGATCAGGAGCTGGCCGTGGGCCAGGAAGCGGCCGTGGGCCAGGAAGCGGCCGTGGATCGGGAAGCGGCCGTGGATCAGGAACCGGCCGTGGGCTGGATCGGGAAGCAGCCGTGGATCGGGAACCGGCCGTGGATCAGGAACCGGCCGTGGGCTGGATCGGGAAGCGGCCGTGGGCCAGGAAGCAGCCGTGGGCCAGGAAGCGGCCGTGGATCGGGAAGCGGCCGTGGATCAGGAACCGGCCGTGGGCTGGATCGGGAAGCGGCCGTGGATCGGGAAGCGGCCGTGGATCGGGAAGCGGCCGTGGATCAGGAGCTGGCCGTGGGCCAGGAAGCGGCCGTGGGCCAGGAAGCGGCTGTGGATCGGGAAGCGGCCGTAGATCAGGAGCTGGCCATGGGCTGGATCGGGAAGCGGCCGTGGATCGGGAAGCGGCCGTGGATCGGGAAGCGGCTGTGGATCG
>PVKE010002322.1:0-84558 GCA_004027555.1 Craseonycteris thonglongyai | reverse complement strand
TCTCTCTCTCTCTTTCTCTCTCTCTTTCTCAGTGTCCTGAGACAAGGCCTAGCACCCCTTGGGTTCAGTAGTTTCATTTTCTAGAACTGTGAGGATGCTCTCTGAATTCCCAAATTTGGTTTCTCGTGGTTTAGAGACTTGCTCTGAGCTAGTTCCTTTTGCCTTGGAGATGATTTTGAACTCTCAAAGAGAAGGTACCTGATACCAACCCTGATGGCTTGGGGGACATGTCTGAGAGCTGGAGTCTCTATCACTTTAAAGTCACAGTTTGCACACTGCGGGTCTGTTTATACAAAGCCCTCAGCTATGTTTTATTTAGCTTGCCAGAGTGTAAAAATTGAAAAAAAATTGCATAAGTTATGGATCTTCCAATCACCCCAAAAAATGAAAAGATCTAACAATATGGCCTGTATTCTGACATGACAACAATTGTTGTAAACTAAATAGAAGATTCCTCTTTAAGGCAAGCAGCAAATTGCAGTAATTTTTTTCCTAGTTTTTATACCAGCTTTATTGATTTATGTTAACAGCCTATACTTTTGCATACCTGATTTTGCAGACTCTGATTCAGTTATACAATAATTAGTAGGCTTTGGATTAACAAAAATGTATTTCTGTGAGAATAAAATATTGTAGTTCTCTGAAACAACGGATAATTTTCTCCAGTACTGGTTTAAAAATAAAAAAACAGTGAAATAGTCACAAATATATTTAACTAGGTGTATTAGTTAAAATAGGCTAGTTGCTATAATCAACTCTAACATTTTAGTGACCTAAGCCTAATTGAAATGCATTTCTTGCTTACTTAGCAATAATTGGGTTTCAGGTCCTGGGAATTTGGGGTTGGGAGGGGCTGTCTGCTCTACTCCACACAGTCTTTCAGGGACCTGGGGTTCTAATGGCTCTCCAATCTTCCCCATTTGATGTACATACATGCAATGACTAGATTGTTTTGTTGGCGATTTTTGTGGGCCAGGTCTTAAAGTGGCATGTACCACTCTTAGAAAGAAAACTAAACAGGTTCAATGACCAGGTAGAAGTCTTTACCCTGCCCTAGTTAGGGATTGATTTAGAAAATCTTTGCTAAAGGTCTATGAGAACAATTTGTACTCCACTGACAGGAGGTTGTTAGATCCCATGCATTCTTCTGACTCATCCACATGTGCCCGAGGAAGTGGGTCCCTGGACATGGAAGAGACGTGGGAGGTGCAGCAGCCCAGGAATGCTAGGCACTGTGAGGGCATGAGAAACAGTATGAAGATTCACCAAAAACCAGGAGCACCCCTTTCGCCAATATGAAGGAACTCCATGAACTCCCTGAACTCCCTGGGATGCCACAGTCATCCTGAGCAAGGCCCAGCACTTGCACATGGAAGGAATCCACATATGATTTCAGGATAAAAGGAGTTGCAATAGGAGCACTTTTTAATGATTTGGGGTTCCAAACCCAAAAAATCCGTATATAACGGCTGTCTGTATGTCATTTGGAGCTTTTTTAAAATTCTTTTTTTTTATTTATGTTTTTGATAGAGACAGAGACAGAAAAAGACAGAGAGAAGGGGGAGGGCCCATAGCAGCCTCCGTAGTTGTACGTCATCAATTCTCGACATGGTTTCGGTCCACACAGGTGGGTGAGGGCTACACAAGGCAAGAACTGAACTGGGGACCTCCCACATGGGAAGCATACCCCTGTTTAGCATGTGGATCTGCACAGGCCAGGGCTGGGATTTGATCCTCGGTCCCCAGGGCTGCAAAGTGAGCACTTAACATGCTGAGCCATCCCGGCTTCCCCATTTGGCACTTTTTAAAAAATGATACATTTTACATGATTTGTGGAAATTAGTATAAGGATTTCAGTAGCTAGATAGACCCCAGAATTCTCATGATACAGAAAGCACATTCAGCAGAGTTCAGGTGTCTGAGGTGGGGTAGGAACCCCAAGTGCTGATGCCCTGGGATTTGGCTTTGGGGAATGCGGACTCAGAGGGTTGATGATTTAACTTTTCCTCTCTTTGCCCTTCCACTTTGAATTTTAAACTGCAGTAGGATTGAGAGACCTGTGCATTTTACCAGTGCCTCATCATTTCACACTAGTGTGGTTTAGTTCGTCTTCTTCACCTGCCTAACTCTTTAGCCACTAAGATTCATCTCAAAACATCTTCTCTTGGGGTCTCAGGCTAAACCAAGTGTCTTCTCTGTGCTCCCACAGGATCCCATTTCTATCTACATTTTCATCTCTGTCCATCTCCGGTCCCGACCTTAAACCTGTGAGGGCCAGACTTGTCATATTCATTCTGTATTCCAGTCTTTAGGTTAGTTCACAACAGGCAGGCATTCACAGAATGTTTGTGAATTAGGCCCTCTCTCTGAATCTCTTAGCTTGCAAGTCTATGTACAGGGTTAATTGAACCAGTCCACCCCTGACAACTTCACTTTCATTCTTTGAAATTTCTGATGTCTTCAGGAAATGACGATAGCATTAATCAGTGCCAGCCTACATTATGTACTTGTTCTCTGTCAGCCACTGTGCCACACTCTTTGTTTGCATGTCTCTTATAATCTTCACGACAGTGCTATGCAGCATATACCCAGGTCCAAGTGACTTGAGAGGCCCAGTTCTGATTGCACTGTGTTAGAGGTCATATATGATAGATGCTTTCTGCAGTCTTTTTGACCTATAGAGCAGGCAGGCATTGCTAGGTTGGACCAGTGAGGCTGAGCACTTAGTTGATGACCACTAGTGATCTGGCTTGTGAACAGGGCAAAGGGGACAACCCAATTAATTGGTTAAACATGGCTTGCAAAATTGAACACATTTTGACATTAATAAAGTTTGAATCTGGAGGAGCAGTCTGAGCAGCCAAGTTATTATTATTTTTTAATCCAGGCAGTAGGAACTAAAATCTCAAATCCAGGCTGGATGCCTAAACAGAGGGGTGGGGTACAAGTACAAGAAACACCTCAAGAACAAACCAGACACTTTCCTGAGTCAAGAGATCTCTCCATAAGACTAGGGTTACTATGGACTTCCTGCCAATCTCAGGAACTAGCCCCACTGTGAGTAACCAATCCCCACTCTATGACTCAGCAAAGAAGGAAGCTGTGCAGTTTAACCATGGTATATTTGATTCTTCGAAATAATTGTTTCACAAAATAATTCTGCTGTATAAGTAAACTAACAGGTAGCCGAGTCTGCATATAACTGTGATGACCACTTTTAACATTTTTATTGTTGGCTAAAGCACACTGTATTAATGATGTTCCCACATTATGCATCCATTCACACCCACCTGCCGACCCTAGGACACATTCATTATTTCCCCAGAGGACAGTTTCACCAATGACTGGGTTTACAAGTTGTCATCTCCTTTTTGCGTGCTAATCTCAAAATACTTGTGGCTAGGTAACACACAATGATGGGCACAGAGAACATATATTCTGAACTGGCCTATTTCCTCCTGACTATTAAGTATTGTTAATTTGCACATTATTTGCATGTGACTCTTTATTGGCTATTCCTGTCACTTCACTTCATGTGAATGAACAGAATACTTTATGTAATTTATTTTAGTATTTATTCTTCTCAACTAATCATAAGTTTACTACATTCAGTTTTAGAATGGAAAATATCAGTATACTAGTAATAAAATGATAAAGATTTGAATGCCAAATATGTCTTACCAGTAGGCAAAAGTAGATAGATAGATAGATAGATACATAGATAGGTAGACAGACAGACAGAGCTAGCTGAGATACTAAGTGGTATATGCAATAGTTGGCCAGCTGACCAAATTCACAAATTAATTTTTAGGAATTATAAGACATAGCCCTGAGCCATACCCATTATGTGCATTTTGTTTATGGCTACTTTTACATTACAACAGCAGCAAAGTTGAGATATTATGACAGAAATTGTATGGCTCCAAAAGCTTAAAATATTTTCTCCTTGGTCTTTACAGAAAAAGTTTGCTTTATCTGACCCTTGCTATAGATTTAGTCCATTCATAGAGTCTTTATTAGCATTTTTCTCCAAAGGGTGAATATGCTGGAGGTTATTAGCACAGGAAATTTACATAATTTGCCCAGGGTCACCCCATGAGATATGGTGGAGTCAGGATTTGCATTAAGACACTCTGATTTCAGATTCCATCTGTTTAAATCACATGACTACATTTTCTTTGCCATATTGATTTTATATATAAATTCATCTTAAAACAGAATATATCTGTTTAGGACATTTAAAAAATATGTGACACACTAATGAAGGATTTTGATGCTCTTGTTCACCTTACTCCCAACCAAATATTGCCATTTTTTATTACTTAATTTTAGGTTTCCTCCAAGATAGAATAATAGGTCATGCTACCATAGAATGAATTTGGTCTTATCTGAATGGAGACGTTTTAATTTTATCAGAACAGAACTTGGAACTCAGAATTGAAGAATGTGGAATGTGGAATTGAAGATGCATTTAGAAAGCTATACTTTTTGTCGCCCAAGACAGGCAGTGCTTGGAAGAGTTAGAAAATGTGCTCGTCTTTATAGGGCTATAACAATTGCATGGAAAGAATGGGAAATGATGAAGATTGGATAAAAAATTTCGTATTTCAGGAGCAACATCATTTTTTCAAAGCTCTGTTCCCGGGCTGGGTTGTGAAGTCTCTGTGTAGCCTTATCATCAATTCTTCAGCATCTCTTTCACAGCTGCTTACATCTGCACATTATATATTTTTTGTAGTCATTTATATATTCTATTAAGTTTTCATTATTTTTCAATGTGCCCTTTTAAAAGACATTAGACTAAAAGCTCTATGAGGTCAATACCAAGCCCATGACCCAAGAGACTCTTTAGAAATCATCTGTTGAAGCAAATCTAATTCAATTTTATTTGCTGCATTTTCACAAAAGAAACATGCCATAATTTCTAATGGGAAATAAGTTATGATAAAATTTCAACTGTGCCAGTTTATGAAGCAGCATCATAAATTTGCAATAAACAATGAACCTTCAGCTCATTCACAATTCTGAAAAACAAATTTTACCAAAAAAAAAAGGAACCAAAAAAACAAATAAAAAAAATAAAAAGAAAAAGAAAAACAAATTTTAGAAGAATTTTAAAAGAAGCTGTGACAGGGGCAGCATTATCAATAAACCATGGGAGCAAAAACAATGAATGCATTTAATGGGGACTCAGCACCCTCCCAGGTGGGAAGTAGAAAACTGGCTATCCAGTGAGATTAAAATGTAGTATATGAAAACAGAGACTGGAGTACCTTCATCTTTATATTAAGTCCCCAAGTTATTTTATCTTTAGTAGTCTTATTATCCAAACCAAAAATGCTTTTATCATATTTTTTGTTTTGAAGGGCTTTCCTAAGTGATAGAATCTAGTTAGTTTTTCAAATCATTTTATCTGTGTGGATAGTCACCATCATAACTATTTCCCTGGGGAAGAAAAATCAGTCTGTATTGTAATTTATGTAAAGCTTGCAAGGGTATTTGAGTTGTCAGCAGTCATAAGGTACTGCGTTGACGCCTTATCACTATTTTATTCAATTATTTTAATGCCAGGAGCTATAGATGGTGAGGTAAGTGTTCTCTTCCACCTTCCATTCTTTTGTGTCTATCTGAAGAGTTTCCTGCCTGGGCTTCTTTTCCAGATAGCTTTTTTTTCCTTCAGATTTTTCTCCATGTTCTTTTATGTTGGTATTTTCATTTTTCTCACTCAGTCTCAAGGTATTAAAAACTTGCCTTATCTAAATGGGAAATTGAAAGTTGCTTACCTTTGCTGTTATAAAAGAAAAATTTCCACTGTACTAACCCTTACCTAGGAGATAACAAACTGGCTGTTGGTTTTTATCACTGGTTCTCACCAGTGGAGACTAATAATGGACCAGGACCTTTCAATGCCCTCCCACTCCCCATGGGCCAGATCCCTGCTAGTCTTCCTGACTAAAAATCAGTGAGGTTTGTTTAAATGAATGGTCCACAGACCAGAATGCCAAGTCCTAGTGTCTAATTAACATAATCACCCTGAACAACTCTTCTAGCACTTAAAACCCCTCACACTTCCTCCCTCAGTAAACATTTTGGTGCATTTCTTAAATGGCCTTGGCAACAAGATGCAATTTTTTTTATTTTGCTTCACTGGTGGTCTTTGTTTTATCTTAGCATACTGCTTCACTGAGTCCTTGACCTTGACTAAATCATTAACCTCTCTGAGCTGTGGTAATCAATGGAATGGAACACTACCCACTTAGAAGGATTTTTGCTTGGAGTACAGTTGACCCTTGAACAACACAGAGGCAGAATAGTTAGGAGCACTGACCTTCCCCCCCACCACCACACAGTTGAAAATCTACTACAGCATTTTATTTTCTCAAAACTTTACCACTAATAAGAGTACTGTTGACCAGAAGCTTTACTGATAACATAAAAATATCAACATATATTTGGTACATGATATGTATTATATACTATATTCATACAGTAAAGTAACTTAGAGAAAGGAAAGTGTTAGTAAAAAATCATAAGAAAAGAAAATACACTTATAGTATTTATTGAAAAAAATCTGCGTATAAGTGGACCTGTGCAGTTCAAACCCACATTGTTCAAGGCTCAATTGTGTATGAACTATCACATGAGAAAGCACCTGATGTAATTCCTGACACCGGATAGAGGTTGGTTTCCTTCTTTCATACTCTCAGAGCTGAAAATGGCATCGGGAACCCAGTAGGCATCCCTGAAATACTTGTGAAGCTGTTAATGAATGTTTTCATCACTCTCTCAGACAAACTTAATTGCACAATTGGATCGCTTCTACCAGCACTGTTACTTTCTGAAATTTATACCTGGGACTCCAGAATTTCAGTTTATGCCAGTGCAGTACTTTATTTGATTTCATAATTTTATTTTATTTTACTATTTTATTTTATTTAAACGTAAGTATGAGTAAACGCCTTAATGTAGATTCGTGATATCATTTTCTGAACCAATTATAAATTGCTGCAAGTCAATGAAGCTTAACAAGAAAAGCCAGAACCAGAGCTTTCAATGCTGACTAACTTCTGAAGAACTCTCCCAGAATTATATCACCCATAAAACATTTTTAATCATAAATGGGGAAAAAAAAGTGTTTCCCACTACTTGCAATGTTAATACTCTCAAACCCCTAATTCCGTGCCTACTTTTAATGGCCGTTGCCATATAACATTTTTAAAACAAGATTATTCTTTGGCTTTCACTTGAAAATACCTTTCTTTGGAAAGTTAGCCTTGTAAACGTTGACATTCGAAAGAGAATTTTCATATCCACTTGTTCTCTAGAGAGTGTTAGGAACCAAGTAAAGATTTCTTCTTGGATTGTTCCTTTATAATCTTCAGAAGGCCATGAACCCCATGACCTTGAGAATGTTTTTAGTCTCTGTAATTCTCTTTATAATTCTCATCCTACATGTTGTAATTTGTGTGTTTAAGTAAAGCATTATGGGATTGTAAAGATGTATAATTTAGAAGGGTTGCATAGACCTTTGTCAAAGGGCTTAAAATTGGACCCTCATGTCAGGACCTCTGCCATATCGCATAGACAGACCTGAACCGAAAAGTTCATTTCTGAACCCTGAGCCCACCCCAACTGGCTTCCTACCACCATCAGATTTTTATAGCCTTTATTTGTAATAAATAAGGAGAAACCGTGCAAGAGAAAGTTTAAGCTGTGTGTTTAAAACACAGTTTCCAGCTCCCTGGAAATCAGTGATTTTCTGCCTCTATTTTGGATGCCTGTGTAACTGAGGAAGGTGACACATTACCATCATTACGGGGGATTTGCCTTGGCAATGAGTCTCAGCAACAGGACCACATGTCTTTCCGTCCCTCTCCACCATGAAATACCGCTAAGGCATTGAATGTGATTTAAGGCACATTTCTTGAATTGGTTGCTCTTTTGAACACCTAGCGTGCATACCATCGCTGAGACTTTATTCAACACATTTTTTAATGAGCACTTTCTATGGGCCTGATGTATTGATGGTAGAAAAACCTGAACAGGACCACAGATAATTTTAATTCCATTCCAGCTCTCTGGTTCTTCAGGTAGTAGGAAAAGGCTATCAAAAGAAAGATTTAAAAAACTATAAATTAATATATATATAGCAATAAGTAAAGCAGGGCAGATAGAAAAGCTGTCTTTGTCCAAAGGAGACAGCTCCTATCAGCTGTAACAAATTATTTTGTGAGAGGCTAAGCTCTGTTTTGCCAGATGTTCCTATTTTCAGGTGAAAAGTTGGCAACTAGATAAATTTTAAAACAATGCTAACAGACCAAAATGTATTTAGGTTTGTCACCTTTGGATATAGTAGGTGCTGTACGAGAAATCAGGATAGACAGGTTCTTTCCAAGTAAGGAATAACATAGGCAAAGTCCACTTTCTTCTCTAGCTATGCCAAAGAAATTCCTTTGTATTCTTATCCTGAATTATTAGAGACTATATGGAGGACTATCAGGGAATATGTCATCAGGTGAAAAAAAGTTCTTAAACATAAGATTCAGTTACTTAATTTCATGTAATTCAGACTTCTAATAAGACATTTACATTGTCATTATAAAACATATTTATTAACTCTCATCATTATAATTTGTTTTCCACTTTTTGCAAAAAGCTTTATTATCAGAAGGCATACTTATTCACGGTTTACCCTACTTTGTTATGCTCAGTAGTGAAGCAATTAAACATGGCCTGTAAAAACATGCTTTTTAGTGTATAAGCATTCAAAATTCTCTAAATAAATCTCTCTATTTTGTATAATATTTTAACATTTCAAAGGCTTTCAGCATCTGTTATATCATTGAATACCTTTAACATATTCTATAAATAACTCATAAATTCTAGAATATTTTAAATGGAGCACATCCGTGCAAAATTAAGATGTTTTCATTCAATTTCTTTATGGACGACATGAAATACTCTATCCTGACAAAAGGAAACAGTAATCCCATGCCTTTGTCCATACTGTTGATTCTTACAAAACAATCCTTTCTCGCTAGCCCATTTATGGTCCAAGATTTAAACCTAATGCTGGTTTTCCCACTCTGAGAATATACACTTTGCAATATATGAACTTTACATGCTAAGCTAGCTTATCCTTCTCTGTATCCCCCCTTCACCTCCCATATCACCTTTACAACGCTGAGAAGAGCGAGGCTTTTCCTCAGTGCCTTCGCCAATTAGGGTAGCTGAATTTCTTGGTAAGGAGTTGCTTGGGTGAGGGTGGGGGGTGTTGTCAGGAGCACAGAGTTAAATTTTGGATCAACTTTTGGAAGTCAGACACACCTGGTTTTTTGATTCCCATCCTAATCACAGACTCACGGTGTGATCTTGGACAAGTTACTCAACCTCTCTGAGACTGTTTCTCATCTAAAAAGATAATAAAACATTCTTCACAGGTTTATTAGAAAGTATTAGTAAGAAGACACCTATTAAAAGGCTGGTATAGTGCCTAGTACATGTCAGTGACCTTTCTCAAAACTCTTGTTATTTTAATCATTCCTCACATTCCTGTCCCCATACACTCATCTGTCTAGTTTATTTCTCGCTAACTCTAACCTTCTAGCTCAGGCTTGACTCACTCTCTTAATCACTATGCAAAGAGCTAGGCTTTGAAATCTAATACATTTGGAGTCAGACTGTCTCTGTGTCTTAGTGGATCTGGGATCATGGACTAGTTACTTGGGTTAGTTTCCTTGACTCATAAATGAAGATAAGATAATAAAACTTAATATTACACAGTGTTGTTCAGAGCATTAAATGAGCAAACGTATATAAAACACCTCAGAAGACTGCTAGAACATGGTAAATATTCAAGCATTAAATAAATCAAAACCACTGTAAGGGTACTACAAACAATTTTAAGCTGGTTTTAAGACAAAGACGAGCCTGAATTATGAAGAGTACCAGAAAATCTGTACTTTCTGTAAATGTCAACATTAAATTGGAGAATTTTTGTTAAGCTGGGGATTTGACATTTTTATATGACTAGAATTTAGGGGGTTGCAAATTACAAAGTATTTGCCCAAACCTAAAATTGTGACGCATTTCCACATGATAGTCAGTTTCTTTGTACAGTCCTGCCTTGCTGGCTGATGTTAAAGCTGAAAATAGTGCTGAGGGCCCAGTCTCTGCCCAGAGCATTCTACTTCACAGGTTCTACTCTGCCCGTCTGAAAGGGCACAGGCTGTTTTCTACGTCATTCCCACAAGGCTACACTGGAAGGAAACCCACTCTCCCTGGCTTAGCACTGTGGGGCCAGAGGTTGGCACACTTTTTCTGTAAAAGGCCATATAGTAAGGCTTCGTAGACCCCAGACAGTTTCTGTGGCACAGTCTCCTTTGTTGTTATTTTTGTTTTAAATAACTCTTTAAACTTATAAAAGCCAGTCTCTTAGAAAAATAAGAAATGGGTCAGACCGGTCCTACACACCATAGTTTTCCAAACCCTGAAGGGAGAGGGGAATAAAGAGTTGCTTTGAAATCTTGGTGAACTCATACTACTCCCTTTAAGGAAAAAGAAAACATACCTGTGTCAAATTTTGAAAAATATCTATTAAAAGCACTGTAAGGGAGGAACAGGTTTTCTTCAATCCTCTTAGTGTTCTTAAGAGGCTGGGTCTGGATATTAAATTAACAAAGAAATTAACGAAGACACATTAGCAGGAGAAAAGCAAACACATTAAAAAAAAATTTTTTTTTTGCATGTACACAAGAGAATAAAGACCCAAAGAAGTGATCAGAACAGGAAGCTTTCATAAATTTAAGCAAGAAATACTGTGAGAAATTGAGACGACAAAGGCATTTGGGCTAGGGGTAGTAAATGGTGAAGAAGTAATTAGGAAGATAAGAGTTCATTTGACAAACTTTGTGCCGATCTCTTGACCACAAATTCCCTGTCACTGGAGATAAAGGTAGCTTCCCTCCTTCTGGTACAAGGGGAGAACTTTCACATGAAAGTTTTATAACCTATTTCAGGGTAGAGGAGTGAGGAGAAAAACCATTTTAAAAAAAATTCTTCAACTTAAGATATTTAATATGCCAAGATGCCATATTTTAGAGTGGTGTGTCCTGAACCCCATTGATTGATATTCAATGATTATCTTTGCTTCTATGGTGCAACTATAGTTTCTAGTCAGTTTTTTAGAGAATTTATAGTACGACCACGTGTCACTGCTGTTTTCCATTGGAAACTGATGAGAAACATAATAAAACAGATGGAGCACAGACTGTAGAAATGAAAAACACAGAAGAAAGAGCTGTGTGAAAGAAATATTTAATCATAACATGAAAAACTCATAGTGGCAACTTTTCCATTATGTTAAATTTCGCTCATTTCTATGCATTCTGGGTATGTATTCAAACACAAAGGTTTTCCATCTTTTATGCACATCTACCATGCATTTTTGCCTTTGTCTTTTGCAGGACTATGACCTGAGCCAGCTCCAGCAGCCTGACACTGTGGAACCTGATGCCATCAAGCCTGTAGGAATCCGACGACTAGATGAGAGACCCATTCACGCCGAGCCCCAGTACCCAGTCCGCTCTGCAGCCCCGCACCCTGGGGACATCGGGGATTTCATTAATGAGGTACAGAGAGACTGTCTTTATAAGAGCATTTACTTTATGCTAATGCTTACCTTTGTGTAGACCACATATTGCTAGGAATACAACTATGTAGTTCGTTAAAAACACACTTGTTTTTCTTAAATTTATATTTGTGTGAAAGCAAATGTGACTTCAGTAGAAGAGAACAGATATAATTGCTTTGATCAGTCAAAGAGCTCTATCAATTAGTATTCTGCATTTGTAAATGACATTTATGAACATTATCAGAATTAGCCACAGTGTTCCCAAAAAGATTTTTCCCCAGATTATAAGTAATAAATAGACTAACAGTATTAAACAGTGCATTCTAATTTCATTTATTAGCACTGATGAATGTATTAATAGTTCACTTTCATTTTCCTCACACTATACCCTTTGAATCCACAAATGGTGAGAATTCAGTGCCTACCACTGACTAGAGTTCCACCAAATGGGATTAGTAGGAGGAACAGCTAAATTAAATATTATGTAAGTGATTTAAATACTTGTCTAGTTGAGGAGTTTTAAGAGCTTCTGTAAGAAGCTGCTAATTCTCTGTTGAATATAACAGATAAGATTTTCACTATTAAAATTACTATGGCATTCTTTTAGCTCATTACTGACCGAGAGCTCTGCTACATTTAATACTTAAGTTTTGAAATAAAATGATATAGGCTGCATTTTTTGATAATGTCTGTAGTTTTACTGGAATTTTTGTTTTGAATTTTTATTTGTAAGAGAGCAATGTATATTGATATTGATTGTTAACATAATGGCAGGACTCATTCTCGGGTCATATCTTCCTGCTCTGTATCTCCAAGATCAGTATTGGCCTCACTGCATTACAAAGTGAAGTGCATCTGTCATATGTATTATCCTCAGTCAAATGCTGATAAGAGTCTTACTTCTTGGGTTGTACATTACATATATGTAATCAGTCTACCTTAGGTTTTTAGATGTACTTACGGTTTGTAGAAAAAAAAGTTTTAAAACAAAGTTAAAATATTTATCTATTTTTACAACTATTTATTACTGTCTATTCCTAAAATACATGTTGTTTCTGAACATATGTATTCAAATCTGTTAAATAGGTAATAGATTAATTTGTTGTAGATATGATTTAAAAGCAGATGGAAGATGAAACAATAGAGAGATATTCCTTTATCTACAAACATGTGCCCTGACATTTCTAGATTATTACATATAGGCTTTGTTAGAGGAACTTGCAGGAATTTTTATATATGACTAGATGTTTTTGAATATGTAAGTGTAACTGAGGTTTTTACTTCTAATTTCGTTTTTGTCATCATGAGAAACTGTTTATTTACTTCTAGTTGTCAGGTTTTAAGATATAGTGAATCATCTGGATATATGAGTAAGAACTGGACTTTTTAAAAGGAAGAATCTCATCTTCAGTATATTCAATAAATACTTAACTAAATGCTTCTTTCTGTCTCTGAAGTGTCCATATTGCATGGGATTCCATCCCATCCATGACACACTTCAGTCTCATTGATAAACTTCAAGCACTGAGTGGCACTCATAAGGCTGTATGTAGTCTGATTCCTGCCCTCTTTCCCTTCCACATTCCATTCTTGGGCTGCAGCCCCACTGAACTATTTACAGATCCTCTAAAGCATCACGGTTTTTACTATAATGTAACTGCAAAGCCCTTACCTTCTTGACCACCAGTGAGACACCCATTTAGTCTTCAGAATCATTTCAAACATCTTCTTTGAGCAGCCTACTTTGATACTCCTGGGAAGGGTCTCAACAAAATTCCTTTTATCATATACTCCACCGCTGCAGAGTAACTGTCAATATGTCTCTTTCCCATGGGAGCATGTGCATTCTCTTCAGAATGGAAACTATTTATTTTTCATCTTTGTGTAGCCTAAGTATGTATTAATAGTATGTTTCTCAGCTCTTAGATCTTGTTGGTTTAAGGAACCAAGTACTGTGGCAGGTGTGGAGGGCATGAAGCTATAAGCACCACCTGATTTGCGGTTGATTGGAGTTCACTGGGGCCCAAGTCTGAGGCCTTTCACTCTACTGATCCTGATTACATTCAGAAAATGAGGATATTGGTTGTTCTAGGTTGTGTTTTTGTGTCTATATGTGTTTACTGAGATTGGATTTGGTAGGTAAAAATACGTATCTAGTTAATAAGGTTCAGTTACCCAACCCTTCTGTAATGCTATACAACAAAAAGTTAGAGTAGGAATTTCCATTTGGAATTTTTTGTCTCTAAAAACATTGCCCAAGTACAGAACCTTAGAAGTGTCCCAAGACCATAATGAACATATGTCAATACTTATATGAAAATCTGTGCCAAACAACTGACCTGCAGATTAACTTCTAGAATATAGTCAACTCATAAATTGAAGATTGTCTGCATTTATTAAAAATTGATCATTGTAAAATCTCATTAAGCTTAATTTACAATCATTCATTCAGCAAATAACTATTGTCTACTGTATGTACATAACTGTGCTAAAGATACATAGATAAGAAAATAAATTAGACCTAGATTCTGTTTGTGTATACCACCTACTTTGCTGCTTACTTTGCCAGGCATTGGAGGCCCATTGGTTCTGGCCATTGGCATTCCAGTTTCATCTCAGACCTCTCCCTAACCCACATTTTACAGTCCAGAAACAGAGAGACTTGTACTTGTAGTTCCTAAACTCAGCTTGTAATTCTATGTCAGTTTCTGTTCCCATACTGTTCTTTCTGTAGGAAATGCCCTTCCCCATTTTTCTAGACATTAGTTCTTTCATTAAGTCTTTTCCAACCCAGGAAGGGTCACGTACACAGAGTGTGTGGTATGCACCATCCGGTGGCTCACCATCTTACCCAGGACTCACCTCCCTTCAGAACTCTTAGCCCTATGTTCCCTTCTGCCTCCTCTCTGAGCCCTCCCATGCGTGATCCAGGGGGAAAGATAGGTATATTTAGGGGACAGTATGGGACACTTTGGTTTGGTAAGTATATGACTGGATGAAAGTATCACATTTGGAAATCATTCCCTAAATGACTACTGAAATCTATGACATTGAATGTGACTGTAAGATAGAGAAATGTACAAGAGAAGGAGGACCAAACATCTATACCCAGAAATACCCTACATTTGATACAGGAGGAAAGTCAAGGAAGGCTAAGGTGTCATGGAAAACAACTAAAATAAAAAGAAGATCCAGGGACGTGATGGTTAGTTCTGTAGGAAAATTCAAGGGAATGAAACTGTCAAAAGGCCTAAGTCAGAAAGAACATCTAAGATACCCATTAAGATGAGTTCAATATCTCTCCGTAACTGGACAGATAAAAATAAATACATGTAAAGTTTCAAAACACTTCAAGTTACCTAGAAAGAACTGGAGCACATTTTGTAAATATATTTAAAATGCAAACAGATTTCATTATCTCCAGGTCTTATTTGATTTAATTGAGTACTGAATGTTCCAAAGTAAGAGTAATACAGTGGTGATTATAATTGGACTGTTTTCTTGTAGATGTAAGGAATAGGTAAGCTCAGAAGAACAGTTCCCAGCTTGTTTATTTAAATAATAAATGAATTTTGCCTCAGATCTCAAAAATGATAACATTTTCAGTCTGGTCGGTAAAATAAACAGATCACACATTTTTTAATTTCAGCTAGAGAACTTCATTCTATTTTGAAGTTTTGAACATGACCTTCAGAGGATAAGTTCAAACAAATTTATTTAATCTCAGTTTGACAGTAGATATTAGCATACCTTCAATAACTTCACTAATTCTATATATTTCTTCATCTCAGAAGTATAAAAACCAAAGGCAAACTTCTGTTAAAAGACAGACTTTTGATTTATATCATTTAAAAACTTACGTAAGATATTTCTGAAATCACTTATGTGAAACTAGTAAATTGAAAACTTTTGCCTTTTTTCTTCCATTGATTAAATTTAATTTCTCCTCTTTAAAATACCTTCATCCCCTCTTATAGGAATTGGGTGTTTGGGTTCAAATCCAGTTGCCTCACCCAACAGATCTGCTCCCTTGTGCAAGATCAGGAGCCTAGGCTTTAACCTGTTGGATTTCCAGGTTTTTCTATATGAAGTGAGGATAATAACAGAACTTTCTTTTAAGATTGCAGTGAGTCCTGAATGAGATAATCCATGTAAAAATGCTTGATATTGTGCTTTCCACACCGTAAAATCTTTTAATTATTATCAGCATCATATTAATTATTATTAAAAGTTACCTTTCAGGAGTGAAAACTTTCTGCTGTCCTCTAATTGTAAATAAAACAAATTAAAACCTCTCCTTCCCCCCCCCAAAAAAAAAGTTGCTTTAAATAAAATGAAATTCCTAGAAAGGACTTAATAATGTTGGTGTTGATAAGGCACAGAATTTTACTGCAATGTAAACACGATATACTTTTATGTCCATGTGTTTTTTAAACCTAGATCCTAGCTGCTGCTTTTTTTTTATTAAAGATTTATTTTTATTGGTTTTTGACAGACAGAGAGACAGAGAGAAGGGGGAGGGCCCAGAGCAGTCTCCATAGTTGACAGCATTAGTTTTCCATATAGTTTCACTCCACAGGTGGGCACGGGGCTGCACAGGGCAGGAACTGGGCCAGGGGCTCCCACATAGGCCCCAGAAAGAACTGAACTGGGGGCACACCCAGTTCAGCATGTGGGTCCGCATGGGCTGGAGCCAGGATTCAATCCCTGGTCTCCAGGGCTGCAAAGCGAGCGCCTAACCCACTGAGTCATCCCAGCTTCCCCCAGCTTCTTCTTAACGAAGTAAATAAAGCTACAAACAAGATGTTGAGGTAAAAAACCGAAACCCAGGACAGCAGTAGAATTACCTTATAGAATACTTCCTGCCTTGATGTCAGGCACTGTATTGGACAGCAGAACATGAAATTAATACTAACTTCTCCACTAGGGGATCACAAACTAGTGCAACCAGAACCAAAACATGACCATAAAAGGGGACCAAAGAGACCACAAGAATTACTCCTAGTCATGGCTGAGGAAAAAAAATCCATGCAGCAGAAGTGACATTTTTCAATAGGCTTTAAAGAAAGCTTGTCCAACCAGCAGCCTGCCAGCCGCGTGCAGCCCAGAACAGCTTTGAATGTGGCCCAACACTGATTTGTAAACTTTCTTAAAACACTATAAGATTTCTTTGCAATATATTTTTTTAGCTCGTCAGCAATTGCTGGTGTTAGTGTATTTTACATGTGGCCCAAGACAATTCTTCCAGTGTGGCCCAGGGAAGCCAAAAGATTGGACACCCCCACTTTAAAGGATGAATGGGTGGTGGGTGGATGGATGGATGGATATGAATTAGATTTTAAAATATGAGTGGGGACATTTCAAACAAAGGGAATCACATTTTAGCCCGCTGGAAATATACCCTTACATGGAGGTACATGAACAGATGACGTTTGTTGGTTTGAGGAACTTTGGTGAATAAATCAACTGTGGTTGCTGGAGTTGAGAATAGCTGGAACAGAAAAGGTGGGGGAATAGTCTAGGTTCAGTGACTTTATCCTGTAGGTTACCCAAAGATCAGGTGTTCGAGTAACCTCTTCTAGTTTTTTCCATGTCTACAAATTTCATCTATTACTTACCTAAACTTTTAATCAATTTGTAACTATATTTTTTAACACAGGGAATTACAATATTTTAAAGTGATTATGCACCAATTAAAAACCATTGTGTATACTCCCAGGGAACTCCTTTCTTATTTGGTAAATACTGTTATAAGTGATAGAGCGCAGTCAGAGATTTTTATTTGGGAGAATCACATTAAATAATGTCTGAGAGAGAAATCAATAGTAGTTTGTAGGAAAGAAGCAGGAGTGGTACTGAGGAAAGGAGTCCAATTGAGAGGCTTTTGCTGTGGTCCAGGGAGGATATAATGAGGACCTGAACTAAGGTAATGGAATTAAAACAACAGAAGACGATGTAGCGAATCAATAGGACCTCTTTCCTCTTACATATATACCTCATGGGTTCCCTCAATGAAGAATGTGGGTTTTTATAGTCCCTATAAAAGCATGTCTGCAACCATAAAGCATAGGATCAAAAGTCTATAAATACAAGCTCAGCTAGAATTCAGCCAAATCCACAGCTCTTTCATTTTACAGGGGCACCTTAAACTATAGAAAATGGTTCAGATTTTTCCAGAGTTCAAGATCTGTCTCTCCAGGAAAGGTGAAACAAGCACATACTCTTCTAGATTCAGTCAGACTTTGGTGGAGAAAGAGAACACATGCAACTAGTGTGAAAATTGGACAAAGTATGTTAAACATCAGGTGAAAATATGTTCATACCTAAGAATAAAGAAATCCCTAAGTGTACCGGAAGGTTCTGAGGCCCACTGGACATTTTCTGAACATTCATTAACTCTTGTTTCATGTCTGCCACTGTCAGCTTCTCAGGACTTGACTGTGATCTTTTTAGAACTACCAAAAGAGTACCCAGAATTTATATAATGTCTTGTCCAAACGAGTCCTATTTTATTCTCAAATTTAAAACAAAACAAACAAACAAAATAAAAACAGTGCTATCCAAGTGGAAGGGACTTAAAGTACTAACCTTCAGCCTTGAAAGATGACTTACCTAATAAATTTTGAAAACTTTATTGGTTTTTGCCGTTTTGTAATTGTTAAAACTGAGACAGTATGTAATGCTCTAGCATAGTATGGTGATCTCTAATGGATTTTACGGTCTTAATTTTTTTTTTTTTATAATAAAACACAGATTCAGTAACTACCAGGATTATCAACAAACCAAAGCAGGGGCTAAAAAAAAAAATTATATATATATTGTTTGTTTGTTTGTTTGTTTTTGACAGAGAGAAAGAGAGAGAGATACAGAGACAGAGAGAGAACTGAACTGGGGGCACTCCCCAGTTCAGCATATGGGTCCGCACGGGCTGGGGCCAGGATTCAATCCTTGGTCCCCGGTGCTACACAGTGAGCACTTAACCCACTGAACCATCCCGGCTTCTCCAAAAAATATATTTTTAAGAAACAAATATTTTTGGGAATCTCAGTGGTGAGTATGGGAGATTATCCATCCACCAGTGTTCTATTTATTTTAAGGAATTGAATTAGGTGGTTTAGAGACTTGACGAAGCATCTCTGGCCCTTTAACACACTAGTGACGACCAGACAGCTTCTAGTGTTTATTCCAAAGTCACAGTAAACACAGGCCATTGCTTTTCTCTCCATTGAATCCAAACACACTTGATGCCCAGCCATTGACTCTTCGGAGTTAATTTTAGTCCCAGCCCTTCCATATTTCCAGTTTGATGCTGACACCTTAAGGATTGGACAGGGCTCTACATGTATTTCCACTTAAAATTTGAATTGCGATAATGCAGATGACCTGAACACAGTGACCTTGGCTATTGTCTCCTTTCTGTATTATAAAACAGTTTTACTTAAAATTATAATGAAAATTTCGTATATGTCTTCAGAAGCCCATTTTACTTATCAAGAATTTCCATGATTTTTCTTGATTTTCTTCAGATCTTTTTTGGGTACGGTTCCTGTGTGACCCAAGTTAAGACCGTACTGAACCAAAGGAATCACCTAACCCTTAATTTGCAGCTGCTGGATTTTGCATGGAAAAGGAAAGAGGGACACATGCTGACCTGTCACTGTAAACTACAGGAGGGCAGGCATTGTATCTAGCTTACCAATAGCTGTGTCCCCACACTAAGCAGAATACATTATACTACAGATACTCAAAAACTAGGTCTTAAATAAGTAAGTGCAAGCAAAATGAATGAGTGGCTTTTACTAAGGCTACAGTAACTAACAACTCCAAAGTGCTGTTGGCTTACAATAACAAAGGCTTACTTCTTTCTCGGTTTCTATGTTAACTGTAAGCCCGCAAGTGTTGTGCTCTTCATGTCATAATGTATTTCAATATCTCTAAGCAGAAGAAAAACTGCTATCTGGGGTAGGCCATTCTCCTGGCCAACAGAGCAAGGAGAGGGATCTGGTGGAAACATGTTAGATAGAACTCTTAAAAGACTCTACGCGGCTGCTTACATTTCATTGGCCAACGCCCATTCCAGAGCCAAGCCTGATGGCAGGTTGAGGAAGTAAGCTCTGGCTACAGAGAGACACTTGTGGTAGTGTGTGCATGTGGTAGTACAGGGAAAGGATAGTGAATCATTGAGGACAGTAACACAATCTACCACAAAAGGAGCTGTGAACTTTGAGAAATTATAGTTTGTGGTACTCAATCTTAAAAGAATTGCCCTGCAGTTTATTCTATAAATATGATGCAATATATATTGAAACAGTTTGCTGAAGACTTGCTTTATTTTATTTTACATAGACATTTCTGTGTTATAAATAGTATAACCTGATGTGAGGAAAAGTAGTGTTTAATTAAATGGTTAGGATAGTCGGTAGGACAGATGTGGGAATGGAAATACTAATTGTGTGTACTTTTCTCTCTTGTTTTTGACTGAGGTCAATACCTGCCATTTTGTTTCTTAAATCATGTCTTCACTTTTTTTTTACCTTTTGATTTCAAAGCTGGAAATTTTTCTCTAAACTTAAAAGTTTTGGGGTTTTTTTTCCTTTAACTAATAATTATTGAACGCTAACTATGGTGAGACCTTGGGTATTTTTTTCTCATTTGGTCTTTAAAATGATCTTATAGTTATTACAGTTGCAGATGAGGAAAAGATACTTATAGAACTTAGCTGTGGTGTCACAGCTAGTAAATACCATGTTGAGCTGAGATACCAACCCAGGGTCTGATCTCTTAACCATTACACATAATGACACTAACCATGATTTTCGTGTTCTTTTTCCCTTACTCCTCTTTGTAAACTTGAAAGAAAAATAGATGAAGACATGTTGATTAAGAAATAAAAATCACATATATCCTCATAAAAATCCATGTGAATTGGAAGGATTAATCTAAAATAGAACAGTCCATAATGTCTTGAGTAAATAAAACTGCCATAGCCCACCAGCACTAAAATTTTTTTTGAGCAGGGATGCCAGGATAGCTCAGTGGTTGAGCACTGCCTCACAATCACGAGGTGTGAGGTTCAATTTCTGGCCCTGGCCCATGCAAACCCCATATACTGAACTGTGGTGCAACTGATAACCACTGAGATGGCTCAGCGGTGAAAGTTCCATTTTGCCACGTGGGAAGCTCCTGGTTCAGTTCTTGCTCCACACTACCCCACATCCGCCTGTGTGGAATGAAATCATGTCACAACAAATGATGTACAGCTATGGAGATTGCTCTGGGCCCTCCCACTTCTCTCTCTCTCTCTCATCTTCTCTAAAACAATAAAATAAGTCTTAGAAAACTTTTGTAGAGCATAATTATGAATGAAGTACAAATGTATGAATTATATACTACAATGCATCTTCTTACAAGTTAGGTTTATAGATAATTTCTTTGTTTTTTATTATTTTAATTCTTTTTATGAGATATATATGTGCTGCATGTAAGAATTCTCAGAATTCTCTCTCTCCTCTTATCTATACTATTTATAGATTTTGAAGCATGACTTTTCTAGGGCCTGTGGGAACTAGAAGTCACTGTATTCTTTAAAAAGGAATACCTGATCATAATTTATTAATTGATTTTATACTTTGTTTTATTAAGAACATAAATGATTTAATGAGTAACTTATCTTATATTGTAATCACATCTGGCCTTGTCTTCATTCTTTTGATATCCTTCCAAATTTAGGTCAAATACAATGCCACGTCCTCCTTGAACTCCTAGATATCAGGGCTAGTCTGAATTTTTTTTTTTTTTTTCAGCATCCTGATGACATTTGTCTAGACTTCTATCATTTGTTTCATACTATAGTAATGCCTGTTATACCAGATTATGCTAAATTGTAGAGGGAAAGAACCATAAGATACTCATATACATGTCCTTCTCTTTGCCTTGCAGATAATTCTTGTTCAACACTTGTTCATTGTCCTTTGATTCACTCTGGATAAATTGGAATCCCTGTATCACATGATTTCATAGATCTCTGTATTATTTCATGTAACTTATTCCATCAGTAATTACTCACTCAAAACCGGCCTTGCCAATTCACGGGTATACAAAGCATTACCAGACTTCATTCAAGATTTTCCCTTCCCTGGGGAAGCTGGGATGGTTCAGCAGGTTTGGCACTGGCTTTGCAGTCCTGGGGACTGAGGATCGAGTCCCAACCCTGGCCCGTGTGGACCTATATGCTGAACTGGGAGGTGCTTCCCATGCAGGAGGCCCCCAGTTCTTGCCCCTCAGTTCGGTCCCTGGCTCAAAGGGGTGGGCCTCCTATGTGGGAGGCTCCTGGCACGGGTCCCGCCCTGAATGGCCCCTGCCCACCTGTGCGGAACAAAACCATGTCAAAAACTGATGACATACAACCACAGAGACTGCTCTGGACCCTCCCCCTACCCTCTGTCTCTCTCTGTGTCTGTCAAAAACAATAAAATAAATCTTAAAAAAGAAAAAAGATTCTTTCTTCTCAGCTTCAAGTAGTTGGCCGTTCATTTTTGCCATCTGATAAATACATTTCCCAATTAACCACCTCCTGTTGTATGTCTTGGCTTTACTGAGCTAGACAATTTAGGGGTCTTTTTTTGAAGAAGAATGACATGTTAGTCTTTGTCTAACTTTGAAACATGAGGATAAACCCAGTTTCTATGGGTTGAAGATATTGGGGTAGAAATTTACAAATAAATGTTTGATCCCATGGGTCTACTGCCGTCTCCTTGTGAATTTGCCAGTTATAACCCTCTCTTCCTTATTTCTTTGTCTTTCCAAATTGTAGGGCCTTAAAGCTGCTGACAATGACCCCACAGCTCCACCATATGACTCCCTCTTAGTCTTTGACTATGAAGGTAGTGGCTCCACCGCTGGGTCCTTGAGCTCCCTTAATTCCTCAAGTAGTGGCGGCGAGCAGGACTATGACTACTTGAATGACTGGGGGCCACGCTTCAAGAAACTTGCTGACATGTATGGCGGAGGTGATGACTGAACTTCAGGGTGAACTTGGTTTTTGGACAAGTACAAACAATTTCAACTGATATTCCCAAAAAGCATTCAGAAGCTAGGCTTTAACTTTGTAGTCTACTAGCACAGTGCTTGCTGGAGGCTTGGGCATAGGCTGCAAACCAATTTGGGCTCAGAGGGAATATCAGTGATCCAATACTGTTTGGAAAAACACTGAGCTCAGTTACACTTGAATTTTACAGTACAGAAGCACTGGGATTTTATGTGCCTTTTTGTACCTTTTTCAGATTGGAATTAGTTTTATGTTTAAGGCTTTAATGGTACTGATTTCTGAATGATAAGTAAAAGAAAATATTTTGTGGTGGGAGCAGTAAGTCAAACCATGATATGCTTCAACACATTTTTGTTACA
This sequence comes from Craseonycteris thonglongyai, assembly GCA_004027555.1. Classification (NCBI taxonomy): domain Eukaryota; kingdom Metazoa; phylum Chordata; class Mammalia; order Chiroptera; family Craseonycteridae; genus Craseonycteris; species Craseonycteris thonglongyai. Next base: position 61,520 of record PVKE010002322.1, on the reverse strand, counting down.
TTGCATTTGCTTTTATTAAAATCCAGAATTAAACAAAAAAACTCATGGAGCGATGTTATTATCTTAGGGGATGAGACCATGAGATTGGAAAATGTACATTGCTTCTAGTTTTAGACTTTTGATTTTTTTTTCACTAAAATATTAAAACTTATGCAGCTGGTTGCAAATAAATGGAGTTTTCATATCACCAATTTGTAGCAAAATTTGAATTTTTCATAAACTAGAATGTTAGACACATTTTGGTCTTAATCCATGTACACTTTTTTATTTACTGTATTTTTTCCACTTCACTGTAAAAATGATACGTGTACATAATGCTTTATTGGCATAGTCTATGGAGAAGTGAAGAAACTTCAGAACATGTGTATGTATTATTTGGACAACGGATTCAGGTTTTTTGCATGTTTATATCTTTCGTTATGGATAAAGTATTTACAAACCAAGTGACATTTGCTTCAATTGTTGAGCTGTAGTTAGATTACTCAGTTTTTAATTTTTTTATTTTTTTTATTTTTTATTTGCTTTTTTTGTTTGGGAAGGGAAAAAAGTTCTTAGCACAAATGTTTTACATAATTTGTACCAAAAAAAAAAGAAAAAAAAAAGGAAAGCAAAGAAAAGAAAGGGGTGGCCTGACACTGGTGGCACTACTACATGTGTGTTTTTACAGAAAAAAAAAAAAAAGGAAAAAAATCTTTTAAATTGGAGAGAGTTCTGACAACAGCTTTGCCTCTGTATTGTGTACCAGAATATAAATGATACACCTCTGACCCCAGCGTTCTGAATAAAATGCTAATTTTGGATCTGGTGACTGGTTTGAACTTTTTTTTTACTTGAGCTGCTTTGTTGCAAAAATCCCAAGTACTGGGATTTCATTGAGCACGACAGTACAAAAATTTGTATTTGTCTCTTGCACTATTCACCGTTGAACCCTTAGCATGGCAGCCATGTCCAGTGAGCAACAGAGAGCATCATGGGGGAGCTTCTCATTCTCCCAAGAAGAAAACACCAAGTGACATAGGAATAGACTACGGTATACAAATCGTGGTATACAAATCCCATCCTTAACTTCAAAGAACTTCATGTGATTCTTGATCTAATTTATGCTGTAAGTCTTTTCTGCTCAAGCTTATGGTTGTACTGACTCTGACGAGGCCTTTCCTCTTAGCACACCAGCAAAAGGAGTACCTCAGTAAAAAATGATAGGCCTGGCCCAGGCATCTGCAGAGGACACTGGAATTCTCAGGCCATTTGTTGAAGCCATTATTTTATGTACTTAGTAAAATACATACTTCATGTTGACTGACTTTCGTTCATTGACTGGACCATTCTTTCCAGCTTCATTGAGGTATAGTTGGTCATTAAAATGGTATATATTTAAGGCATACAATGTGATGATTTCATATATGTATACATTATTAAATGATTTCCACAATCAAGTAAATGAACACATCCATCATCTCACATAATCACTTTTGTGTGTGTGTGGGGTGGTGATAACATTTAAGATCTACTCTCTTAGCAAATTTTAAGTATACTATATAGTATTAGCCTGATAGAGTCACTGAGGACAAAAATGGAAACAATCTTACAAATGTTATGAAAGTGTTCATGTACCTTACATGATTTATAAGTGAGTTTTAAGAGACCTGAAGGAATTATCACTGCATTTTTCTGTTTGCTTCATGATCATTATCACACTATATATTCTTATATTGTACAGTTTGAAAAACATCTATACAATAGTTTGCTTAATATGAAGATTATTTTATATTAGATAGGAAAATTTACCTTTTTATCTGTTCACTCTTTAAGCAGCCCTGTTGTGTTACTTTTCTAATAATTAAATGCCAGAGCTTGCCTCTGGGAATTTCCAGAATGAAACTTACTAAATTTGCTAATTGGAATAATTGTTTTTAAAATGGATTCTTAGGCTGTGCCTCTGTGTTGCTGCACATCCAAATGAAAACTGAAGTATCTTTTTAAATTCAAACATTGCTACATTTAAAATTTGTATCCTTTAGGTAAACAGATACTGTTCCAATTTTTCTTATGGTTGATGTACACTAACACCATATCTAATATACATACATATACATAAACTTTAAGCATTAATAATTATTTTATGTTTGCACATTCACTAAATGTAAACATTAATATTTTTCAAAAAAAATTTTTTGGAGAATACATGACTATTTCTTTTGTGAAAATATTTAAAAACAACAACGACAACAGGAAACTAATAAAAAGTGGAAGCCCCCTACCCTGCAATAGGAGATCTTCTGTTAGCTATTTGTGTAATTTCTTGTCTTTTCCAATGAGCATTTTACGTATACTGCATTTCTACAAAGACTTTATTTTGTTTTCATGAAAATGAGATTGCATGTGATGTGTTTTCTGTAACTTGCCTTTTTTACTAAGCATCTGTCTTGGAAATTTTTCCATGTTAAGATGTGTATGTGTGTGTGTGTGTGTATACTTACATACATATACACGTATAATTCTTTTTAATTGCTTCACAGTGTTGTTTAAAATGGACATATAGTTTAACCATTTCCTAAATAGTCTGTTGTTCCCACTTTTTTTCACTACTTTAAACAATACTACAATTAACATCCATATCTCTATGGGAGTGTTTTTCTAATTGAGATGGTTAGAGGTAGGATTTCTGCATTAAAGAATCTGGAGAGAAGTTAATTAAATATATAATAGCTGGAATTATAAATGTTTTAACATTACTTCTCAAAGTGCCAAAGTGCCTTTCAGCTAAAAGAAAACAAGGCTCTAAAACCCAGCAACTTCCTCCTTTGGCAAAATGATTTTAGGCAGCTCAAAATAGTAACCACAAAATGTAAGACAATCTAGCCGACGCCCTATTCTTTTTTTTGGAAGTTAGCCTTTGAGTCAGGCCACAGTACTCGTTTTGAATACTCTATAAAATGACTGTAACTATTTGATGTAATAAACCTTAAAAACTATATTTGTGAATGTGGTTTGTGGACTCTCTCCAGAAACATGGTTTTCCTAAATTGTTCCTAGTGATTTGGATCTTCTCTGCAACATTGCCAGTGAAATAATTCATACAGAGTACTAGAATCTCTGTGAAATGTGTTATTTTCTGTGACAAATGTGTGTGTGTGTTAAATTTTAATGAGACATGGCCATATTGTCCTAATTAGAGAATATACCAAATGATACTTCCACCAACATATATACAAAAATCTGCAGCCCCTCACCCTGAACAATCTTGGACACTACATACTTAAACATTTTGCCAATCAGATGGGCAACAAAAGATACCTCATGCTAATTATGACTTCCCTGATTGCTAATGAGGTGGATTGGTGGTTTTTTCTAATGTTTATTAGTCATTTATGTTCCTTTGATTTGCCTTTTAATTTCCCTAATGAATTACTTGGCTTTTCCAATTATTAGTAAGAACTTATATCCATTTTTTCCCTGATCTTTTGCTAATCTTGTAAATGTCTATGGTGTTTTTGTCTTGCTGGAATTATTTTGTTTTATGTGGTTTATTCTGCCAGTATTTCCAACTCTAAATTTTTCAAGTCTTCCCACTTCCAAATTATAAGATTATTATCCTATATTGTTATGTTTTTATGTTATTTTTGCAGTTTTTTAGCTATTTACTTCACGTTGAAATCATTTTGCATGATGTAAAATCTAACTTTTATAAAAATTTCTGGATATATGGTCTATTTTCCAAAACCACCTGTTAAAAACTCCAACCCAATCATGGGGGGAGGGGGGAGGCAAAAAACCGGGAATTTGTTTATAGAAAATTGTGTATTTATTCTTACGTGTTTACACTTCAGTCACATTCAAAGTACTTTCCATTACATGTAAGACACCCATTGACACACTTTTTTACAGATCAGACCGGTTTTTTAACTTGTTGATTTTGATGCCTTTGAATGATTCTGCCATTTTTTGTTTCACTTCTTTCACATCAGCAAAACATTTTCCTTTGAGGACTTTCTTCATTCGGGGAAACAAAAACGTTGCTCTGGACCAGATCAGATGAATAGAAGGGTGGGGCGGGCACAGGGGTCACGCTGTTTTGGTTAAAAACTGCTTAACACTCAGTGGGATGTGGGCTGGTGCTTTGTCCTGCTTCTCATTGTTCATGTTAAATCACCCATCGTGAAATGGGCAAACGCTTTGAAAGAATCTCCAAAAAAATTCACTGAAGCCAAATGCAGCCTCTCAACAATGCGAGCTGGTTCACTGATGCAGATGGGTTCTTTGAACACTCACCTAGCAAGGGAAGCCTGTACTACAGGGGGCCTGCCCATCAGAAAATAATTCCACTTTTTCTTTTGGAGGGTGGAGGGTTTTCTCCTTATATACTCTTCTTTCTCCAGATCATATACCGTATACACTTTCATTGAGTTTCATTGAATATCATTTTATTACACTGTTTTATAATGTTCATTGCTAGTATGAGTGGGGTCAAGTTTCACAGATTTTGAATGATTTTTCTTTGGCACTGCCCTGAAAATTTATTCACATTTATTTATAACGGTCTTATTTTACCTTTGTATTAATTTTCATAGCTTTTTGATAATTCTCTTGGATTTTCCTGACAGATAATCATGACTGCAAATAATGACAAGGTTTTTCTGTATACCAAGATTAATACTTAGTTTATTTTCTGTTTAGTAATGTTGATCATAAGTATTTTGTTATTCTGACCATTGTAGAAATGTTTGTATATTTCACCACAATATATAACATTTACTGTAGATAAAGATATAGTTCATGGCATATCTAGCTTACTTAAAGATTTGATGAATATATACAATGCATTTTATAAAATGTATTTTCTTCATCTACAGAGATGATAATATATTAACCCATTAATATAGTGAATTATACCATTAGATTTACTAATATTGAATAAAACATTTCTTATAATAAACAATACTTGGTCATAATGTTATTCTTTTAGTAAGCTGATATATTTTATTTGCTGCTATTAAAATTTTAGTAATTATATGTGATTTTTATGTACTTTTCCATTTCTTCACTATTCCTACTCAATTTTAGTCAGAGATTTATCCTGGCCTCAAAGAATGAAAACTGCCATTTTTGTGTGTGTGTGCTCTGGAATTGATTCTATAAACATATTATCAATGAAAATTTGTTAGAATTCTTCTATAATTTTAGTATTGTGGGGATAGGTTTTTTCCAGTAGGAATTAGTGTATTCAGCCAGTATGTGTCTTTTGACTGACTTTCATAGTTCACGTCTTGAAAATTTATCTATTTCATCTAGCTTAAAAAAAAAATTCATAGAACGTTGAATATATTATTTTTAAATCTGTCATACCTAAAGTTGTTTTACCTTTTTCCTTCATCAGAGTCATTGTTCTGTTAAAAGAACCAGATTTTTTTATTGATCTAAAATAAATTACAGAGTTCATGTTATTCTAAACCTGTCACTTTGGTTTTTCCAATATCTAGTGCTTTATTTATTTTTGATTGATCAGCTTCTGAGAGAGGTTTACTAACATTTCTAACTAACATTTTGGATTTATGGATTTCTAGGCTATGTCACTACATGCTTATAACTGTTCTAGCCTCTAGTTTAGAGTGTAACTTTTGACCATGATAAATATGTTGCTTGTCAGCTTTCAGTACTTTTGGTTCTAAATTACATTTGGGGGGAAGCAGGGATAGCTCAGGGGATTAAGTGCTCCCTTTGTAGCCCTGGGGTCTGAAGATCGAATTCTGGCCCCAGCCCATTCGTACCTGTATGCTGAACTGGGGTGTGCTTCCCATGTGGGAGTCCCCCAGTTTGGCCCCCAGCGCATGGGGGTATGCCTCCCATGCAGGAGGCCTCTGGGCTCTATTCTTGCCCTGTACGGCCCCCACCCACCTGTGTGGAGACTGCTCTTGGCCCTCCCCCCTCTTCCCTGTCTCTCTCTCTCTCTCTCTCTCTGTCAAATACAATAAAAATGAATCTTTGAATTCCATTTTGTCTGATACTAATATTTGTATAGCAATGTCTCTGTGTGTGTGTGTGTTTTGTTTTTGTTTTAGCATTTGCCTAATATAGCTTGGTCCATCTTGTTAAAGATTTTTGAATAATTTCACTTTTTACATCTTTGTAATAACATACAAGTTTAAAATGTTTATTTCACTGCCATTTTCAAACAAGCACTATAATAGAGGATTTGCCAAAACATCATCCTTGATAATGATTTGGTGTTTTTGCAGTTCATTGTCTTTGCAATCAGTTACCACAAATCACATATTTCGAGAGGTGACCTGGGTGTGTGAGGAGATGCTGTGAGGAGATTGTTCACGCTGCTGTCCAGGGTAATTCCAGGCCACCAACATGCAAAATGACCTTGATAGAGGAAAAACAGAAAAAGCATTAATAACTCAGGTCTCTTGTCTCTCATTTACACCTTGTAGCTTTACAGTTGTTCATTTAAAGTCCAATACAGTTTTTTTCTCATTGGAATAATAAAAGTAGTATTTTCATATTCAAAGGAAAAACTGGAAAACCAAAGAGATTCATCCTATTTGAACTGTCACTCATTTTACTCATACAAGATAATCAATAATAAAAATATAAAATACTTGGCAGTTGTTATACCATGCGCTTAATACTAAAAACAACAAAAAACCCTCCTGCCTATAAAAATATCAGTTGATAGGCTCTCTTTAAGAAGACATTTCAAGGAGGAAAGCAGCAAAACCACTTCTCTTGATGCAGCAAATTCATTCTCACTATAAATATTATGTACTGTTTTATTGATCATTAATGCTTCAGTAAAGTTGGTAATAAAAGCACATATTTCACCATTTTTTTGTTTGTTAGTCTAGTTAAAAGTTCACTAGGTAGAAAAAAGAAATGATACTTCAGCAGCTAAAATAAGTTTGGGAGAGATTATTTGTAAATTTAGAGGAATTTAGATTTCCTTCATTTCTCTTATAACAAATAGTTGTGCTGCCTATAGGTACAACTTAAAATTTGATAAGATCTTGACTCTAACTTTTTAACAACATGAGTATACATTATTATGATATTGATTATTTTAAGTCTCTACTAAGATGGGGGTGAGAGGGGGAGCAGATCTCTTAAAAAAACACTTGTAAATCAAAAACATGGTGGTAGACAGATGTTTGGGAGGTACTCTATTAGTTTAAGCCAGCAGTATCCAACATTTTGGCTTTCCTGGGCTACATTGGAAGAAGAATTGTCTTGGGGCCACTCATAAAATACACATGCTAACAATAGGTGATGATCTAAAAAAAACCCAAAGTGTTACCAAAAAATATCTCATAATGTCTTTAAGAACTTGTGCCGGGCCTCATTCAAAGCCATCCAAAGCAGGTTGGGCATGACGGCTCTAAACTAATATATATTTAAGATATTGGACGCATTTATTGTTTTTTTAAGTTTTAGTATGTTGACCTAAAGAATAGTTTTAAAAAATAAACATTTACACGTTCGGGAATGCATGGTGAATTTGAGGCAGATAGTACCCTAGGGAATTGAAAACCCCCTACAGGATACAATGTGAGGTGCATCACTGGTCAGACAAGTAACAAGTGACTGTCTCCAGTGCCTGCAGCTGGAGAAAACAAGAACTAGTTCCATTCAACAAGGTTAATCCCTATGACCAGGACATGACATTTATTAATTGCTCATTTTAATGTCATTACAATCTCATGTACATTGTGGTTACTACAACCACCAGCGTGCATCTGATACCATGACAGTTTTGGAGGAACCATGTAAAGAAGGGAAAACAGGAAATGGAAGGTCCCACCCAGGGGATGGAGGTGAATGAACCATGTCAATGGGACATCACCAATGCCCAACACATAGGCATTAAAACCCCTGATGCATATCTTCTTCAATGCCACTCCTCTCTTCGAGCCTGAGGATCGAATCCTGGCCCCGGCCCATACGGATCCATATGCTGAACTGGGGTGTGCCCCTAGTTCAGTTCTTGCTGGGGCTGATGCGGGAGGCTCCCAGCCCAGTTCTTGCCCTGCACAGCCCCGTGCCCACCTGTAGAGTGAAACTATATGGAAAACTCATGCTGTCAACAATGGAGACTGCTCTGGGCCCTGCCCCTTCTCTCTGTCTCTCTCTCTCTCTCTCTCTCACTCTCTCTCTCTCTCTCTCTCTCTCTCTCTGTCAAAAAAACAATAAAAATAAATCTAAAAAAATAAAAATTCCTTAAGTCCTTTTCTCTCACTGCTTACATGAGGACTTTACATTCCTAGCATTCTTATTCATCAGTCTCTCCCACTTCTAGACAGATAGCATTGTGCCCTGTTGACCCAGGGCCTAAAAGCCGCTCAGAGCATCTTTCCACTATCAGCCACTGTCAACAGTCTCTCTCATCCACGCATGCCATCCGTAGTCCAAACATTTCATTTTCCAGTCATAAGGTGAACCGTTTTGGAAACCAAAGTAACATTTCCAAGCTCTGGGGAAACATGCCGTTTGCTAGCAGAAATTTATATTTTTCTCCACTAAGAAAGCTGAATATCTTATTCCAGTTTTTATCCAACACAGCTGGTTTGTTTTCCCAATATATTGACTTTTCACCTACCAGAGAACAACAACCACAAGTGCCTTGAGCAGAAACTAAGCTTTACCAGGAGGCACACACTGGCGTGATTCTTCTTCGGTTTGGATCCTGCTTCTATTCTCTAAGGGTTGCACTATCTTCAATAATGAGTGTGGTCTCTGGAAGTGCTGTTCTGCAAAATAAGCGTATATCACAGGGCCGTTATGAAGACAATGCCTGTGACATGGAATACAGGAAACTCTCCTTAAAAGTGAGCTATTGATATTAAAACACAGTCATATTTATCTACATAACCATGTTCTTTTAGATAGGCCTACCATGCAGATAATGCGGGTTCCATTCCAGACCGTCGTAACAGTGAGTATTGCAATACAGCAAGCTGTAATCTCTGATGGTTGAGGACCTTGCCTTCAATTTATAAAAACACACCACCTGTGAAGCATAACAAAGCAAAGCACAGTAAAATGAGGTGTGCCTATAATTTAAAAAGATGTTTTCTCTCTCAAAAAGCTTTTTCAGTTTAACTTTTAATGTAATCTCTTATTCTTGTCAAAGATTATTGACAAGTTTCAGTTGGAACTTTCATATGAACTTTACAGTTCTAATACATATTCTTTTGCCCTTTCAATGTATTCACTTACCTTGGTAAGAGACTATATCTAACCTCATAAGGTTGAAGAAAATCTTAGTGTTAGTTTTCTGCATTCTATGTTTTAAACTCTTTTACCATGATGAAAAGCATTATTAAATACGTTCTACATTTTTCACTGATAGTCACGTTTATTGAAGTAAAATAGTACATAATTCCAGGTTCTAATGACCAAAATGCTTAACACCAGTCGACTTTGCCTTAAATCACCGGTCCTGTAAGAACATCCAAGTATATCCAGGAAACTTGGAACTACAGAAATTCTAAAAATTGACTAAATTGCCTGGAAATGATAGATCCTAAAGAAATCAAACTTTATTACCTTGGAGATTTTCTTTGTCGACTTGGGCAGAAAAAAATGCAGACTTAATAACTCAGCTGTGTGAACATAATCATCCATTTTTGGTTGGCTCACCTAATTCTAAATCTACTTTCTAATATTTCTCTTCTTAATAGTACCATTCCTCTTAAATTCTTTGACTTCATGCTTAGGAAGCTTTCAAAAATTAGGTCATCATGAAACATTAAACTTTAATAACAGGATGTACAAGGCATAGAAGCCAATATATCAAATTGCTTTTTGTTAATCATGATTATATTTTTTATAAGAACTTAACGCTGCTATCACCCAGTTTATTAAATCACTCAGCACAACTGAAGAATGTCAAATGAGGTAATTGATATGAAGATAATTTATAAACTCTAAAGCACTATATACATGTTAAGTCTTCAAATATTAAATTAATAACTTGGAAAAGTGAATGGCATACCTGTCATCAGAAATATACCACTTAGATTAAAGCCTCAAATGTGCATCTGTCTGAAAGCCAGGGCTTTGTAACCCAGAACTTACTGATGTCACAATCCAGAGAAAGAAGACAATGATAGTTATTAGTTTGCCCTTTTGCTTGTTTGCTTGAGGATTTTTATTTTCTCAAATAATTTGTTATAGCTGTGCCTTTGCAACAAAACAACTCCTTGGCTTCTCATGGACACTGTCTTTTACTGTTTCTACGTGTTAAGTTGATTCTTCTATTGTCAAATCATAGTTCTCATATGACTACACAAGTCTTCTAGGAAAGATGCAACATGAAATTAAAATCTTTGGAATCCTAAAGAATGGAGGAGCCATCATCTAAGCCAAGGAGACTGAAGTCACTCATTAGTTTCACAGTGGAAAAAGCATATCTCCCCAGATGAGCATTAATTAAACTATTCCCCAAATCAAACACAAGAATGTCAAAGAGTTAGCAAATGTTCTTTTAATAAGGAAATATAGCCAGGGAGATGAGAGATTGGATGGAGGGTGGTGAAGTTATTGGCCAATGGTTCCCAAACGTATCTACATATTAGAATCCCTAGGATCTTTAAGAAATACTAATTCCTGGCTCCCACCCCAAAATACCAAGGACCCAGTTTGAACAAATGAACCTGCCGTGCAGAATCTCCAAAGCAAAAAATCATTCCTGATTTGCCTAAAAGCTTGTTGGGATCCCATCTGACTGAGAAAGTTGGTAACCATACGATAGAACACTAAGAACAGATCCCATGGTGGGTTCCAGAGGAAGCAAGTTCTAAAATGATTGGCATGCAGAAAGCTTATCAGGAAGGCTTTTGGAATCAATCGATGTTTATAAAAGGGAAGTGAGAAGGACAGATTAGGCAGAAGGAGATGGGCTACCATGCAGTTTCCACGTAGGCTTCAGCTTACGATTCAGGCAACTATAAATCTACAGGTGTCCTCTGGGTTGTGTCAAATTGAATCAAGGACGCTGCATCTACATAGCCCCATATAGACCCATCACTGAATGCATGCCACCTTTGGAAGAACTTTGACCTTGAGTGAGAGGACCCTCTTCAGTAAAGGGAATCTAGGAAGGGTGTTGTCAGCAGGGCTGTCTACTAGCAGCACTCTCAACAATTAGGGAAGTACATTCTTCATTTCTCAAGAAGGTTCTTGGAAGCATACTATAGTAAATGCTTATTAAATTTGTCAGCTATAGTAACTTAACCATTTTATTTATGTGGTATAGAAAATAAGGCTTTGTTTAGGAAGAGAATTTCTTATGATTGAAACTGAGTATGTAAACAAGAAGAATAAAGAGTGCCATATTTGAAACGCATAGAAACAGGGTGACAAAGTGGGAAAGGGAGGGCGTAGAGGTATAGACGAAAGAAGATGTATAATTAAATAGCATTGGGACATTAATTGTCAGGGACATTAGATATGCAATTTATTAGCACTGTTGTATGTAAACTACCACTTCTATTGCTACCATAATGATATACAAGAGGGTTTGGGGATTTTGCTTTGTTTTTTGTTATATGAGTATTGTATGTTACTGATGTTTTGTGAAAAGCAAAAATTCAGCAGAAATATTTGGTGCAGTGGCAGATTGAAATAGAAATAATGGAACTCTTAAGGACACAGAAAACAGAGGAGACATCTAAAATTGCAGTTATTTGTATTAGAGACACTCCTCACTCAACCATAGAGTTCTGTTCCTACGACTAGGACATTAAGCAAATTGGTCCTTAAAGGTGAATGGCTTGTGGTGTGTAGTGGCACCATAGGGGATGTATTTTTTGATAGCACATGACACCATACTTTTGAATGTAATATGTAGTCTTGCATGATAGCAAATGCTTCGTATAGTAAATATGGACAGAAGGAATGAGACAAAGATTTACAAAGGGGATTCCTCAGGCTCACAGACTGAGAAAGGGGATTCCCTGTTCTGGAGAATTGGTCATAAGTCCCAGCTGTCCTTAAACAGATAGGTTATTCAGTGAGGGATGACTGTATTCCCAGTTTGCCCATAGCAATCAGCTCATATATGGAGTAGCCTGTGTGCTTGCTGGTGGTTGCATGGAAAAAGATGTAGGCAAACCCACTAGGCCCTAATGTATAGCCAAGCAACTGCAAGAGAGAAAGTCCAAGAAATAAAGGGTTTGCAGCATGGGAATGCGTGTATTCCCAAAAATGTGAGGAAAGAAAAGTCATCTGATCAAAAGCGCACAATCCTTCTCCTGGCAAATGGAGAAAAATTTTTTGTATAAACCTCAAGATAGTGATATATTTTTATAATTTAAGGAGTTCCTTCTATCTTAATTGTAAATGTTACGCATCCTGAATATTTGAATAACTTGTTAAAAAAGTTTTAACTTTCCTTCAAATATCTGAATTTAGCTGATAAAATTTTTATGGACCTGCATGCTAGTAGGACAGTTGGTTGGTGTGCATGCTTTAATTTCTGTTAGATTATACACACTGAAGTTTAGATGTGATATTACACTGTGCTGCTCTGTGCTGCATAAAACCTAATTTAAAAAGTATACTTTGTCACTAAAGAGGTATACAGAGAATTAATTTCTACTTAATAAAGGTAAATAGCATCTTCTAAAGTAAATTTAAATTTTACTTTAATCTCAGAGCTTTGAAAAAGTGTTTTCAATTAGAAAAAAAATAACCTAACTGTTGATTAATTTTATTCTTCTCCTATAACCTTTTATCACCTTAAGAATGTTGGTGTCAAATATAAGAATTATTCATTATAAAATTCATTAAGGTACATTAGAATAAATGTGATGTACAAATATGGACTATATAGTCAAATTACATATTCAATATGTATATATATCACGTGTACCTTTCAAAAAGTGTGCCTATATTTTTTTAAAGGTAAAAAAATATTTTACTAGTATTTTCAAAAATACAAGTTGCAACTTTCCATTTATTACAGATGATTTTTTTTTTCTTGACAATCTGGCTTATATAATTCCTCAATTAATTGAAGTACCAGGCTAATCAATTTATGTTAAGAGGACTTAAAATGTAATTCCCACATCTTTAACTCCATACTAATCTAACCACAGTATTGTACACACTATAGGTTTTTTAGATAAATAGTGAACAGAATTTTGAGATAATATTAGATCAGATGGCTGAATGTATACATTATTTTCATATTATTGATATCATACATCAAGAGTTACCAGCTAAAACAGTAAAAAGGTATATTAAAAATATAAATAAGATAAATTAACTTAGTGTGAGAATAATAACAATCTATTTTACACATAATCTTACACTTACTGATGTACTTTAAATAAACTATATTACTTGATCTAAACATCAACCCATCTTTCAGTTGAATAAACTAATATTGAAAAAAATTAGCAAGATGACTAAAATCACATTGTGAACTACAGAGTTTGAAGGAAAACTCAGGCATGTCTAATTCTAAAATCGTATATTTTTAATCACTATATGTTCTTTTAAATTTTTCATCTTAATTTATAATTAATATTTATAAAAACTGGTTATATCTTCAAAAAAGCAAAATTTGAGATTTTCTTGTAAACTTTGTATGTCTGGTAAGATGTCACCCTTATAATAAATGATTTGAAAGTTGACCTTATAATGTCAATGCTGTTAATGTTCCCAGCAAAGAAAAATAAAATCTGGGATTTCTGAAGATAAGCTATCCTAACATAAAATTTACTCTTTATTTATTTTTTAAATTTATTTTTTATTTTGAATTTGAATTAATATAACTATTCCGATTGCATGTTTTCTTTATATCATCATATTAAACTGGCATTAAAAATGGTTTTCTTTTTAATTGAAATATCTTTAAATATTGAGATTGTTTTATTACTTTGAGTAAAATTGATGTCAGCCCCCTCCTCTAAGTTTTTTCCAAGCCATACAGAATAAGAAGGAAGAGAGAATAAGAAAGAAAAATATCTAGTTTATCAAAGGATGAGTGAAGAATGTGAAGGCTGTCTGGAAAAAGTTCAGCTATCAATGCCTCTATTTTTCATATTACATGTCTGGATACTTTCTGGACAGGCCTGGTATGTTGTTTTTGTTTATTAAAAGGAGTCAGTAAGTAGACAGATTCATGGAATCAGGGATGCTGAATAAATAGGTGGAAAGAAAAGGTTTGGGGAGTTACAGGTCTTGAGTTAGTATTCTAGAATTAATTGCCAGTTACTAAGATATGACCACATATGAACCACACAACTCTGTTAGCACTGGCATCCTTAAATGTACCATGGGCATAATAACAATACCTGCTGTGTACTGAATTTAAAAGACTATTATGAGGAGCAAAGAAAAGAAAAGATATAAAATAGATTTTTGTGTAGAGCAAACGCATATAAATATTAATTTTGATCTTTTAACCTTGACTAGTGATTATCACAGCAGTTGTTTATTATGAATAAGCCTATCAAGTGAATCTATAACTTCAGCTCAGATTTTCATGGTCAAGGAAAAGTGAAATTAAAACCATAAAACTAAAAACATCTGACCTTCCCTACATGATCTATTTTCTGCCAATATTATAGTTGCGTTTATAGTACAGCAGAATAATATACTCATTCGTATAAATCAAAAAGTTCAGGTTGTAGTGAAGGGTTCTTAAAAGAGTTTTGTTAAGTTTAATGCTTTAAATGGGAATTACAGAAAAAAAAATGTTTTTTAATCCTTAAGAGAAAAATCTTGTGGTGCAAGAAACTTACACAATGTTATGTGCCAATTATATCTCAATAAACCTGGAAATAAAATAAATTAAAATAAAATAAAATGATTCTCATAAAATCACTTGGTCAATGGCCAAAGAAAGCACATTTCTGTGATTATTTCATTGTATATGTCAATGTTAATGGGATGGTTCAGCACTTAATGTGATTATATTTTATCTAATTATTGTATTATGAAAATTTCTATATGCCCCTTTAAGGGAGATGTTGGTTTGGAAAATAACTGATATTTAGGGTAGGAAAGAGATATTATGTTACAATTGGAAAGGGTCTCTGAAAGGAAAATCCAACAGTATCAAAGAGACAATAGACCACTCTGATTCCCAGTAGAAAAAAGGAATCTATTCCTTCTAGTTTCAGTAATGGAACCTTCACTTGCTTGAAAGGAAGTCTGTACATCAAAGCATAAATGGCATTCAGACTTCTCTCAGAATCATGTCAGAAGGTGATGGTGAGTTAACTGACACAACCCACTGGCTTACTTGAGGGACATAGACACAGACAGAGCATAAAGCAGAACAAAAATGGAAGTAGGTAGAACTAGGAAAAGA
This sequence comes from Craseonycteris thonglongyai, assembly GCA_004027555.1. NCBI lineage: Eukaryota > Metazoa > Chordata > Mammalia > Chiroptera > Craseonycteridae > Craseonycteris > Craseonycteris thonglongyai. Next base: position 46,195 of record PVKE010002322.1, on the reverse strand, counting down.
AACAGACCTTACAATATACATACATGTGCATATGTGCCTTAGCATACCTGATGTACATTATATAAAATAATATTAATAGAGGAATCACGATATTTTTGGTATCTTTTATCCTATTATGTGTTTGTTTAAAAAAGAAGGATATGGGTAAGTCAGTCATTGTGTTGTCCTTTTACATTTGTGTGACAAATACTTTGGGTATATTAGCAGACAATATTTTCTCTTTAATTTATAAGAGAAGACCCCCCCAAAAAACAGAAAGTTATTTATAAAAATTGTGTATTAATTCTTACATGTTTAAACTTCAGTCTCCTTCAAAGTACTCCCCATTTGATGCAATACACCTAATGAGATGCTTTTTCCACTGCTCAAAACAGTTTCTGAATTCTGCAATTTTGATGCCTTTAGTGTTTCTGCTGTGTTTGTTTCACCTCTTCCACATCAGTAAAACATTTCCCTTTGAGGACATTTTTTATCTGGGAAAACAAACAAACAAAAAGTGACTTTGGCCAATATTGGGTGACTAGAGAGAGTGGGGCCTGGGGTCCTGCTCTTTTTGTTGAAAAACTGCTGAACACTCCGTGGGGGCACGGGCAGGTGCATCATCCATAATTGTCGCACATTATTCATTTAAGCCACCCATCATGAAATGGGCCATCACGTTGAGTCTCCAAAAAAAAAAAAAAATTCACTGAAGCTGAACACAACCTCGCAACAACGCCAGCTGATACACTGATGCAGATGAGTTTCTACAACACTCACCAAGCAGGGGGAAGCCCGGAAGGGCCCACCCTCCAGACGATACTTCCAGTTTTGTTGGGTTCTCCTTTGTACATTATGTCAAGGAGAGTATTCACATGGAGCCCAAAGAGGTCAGACTCTTCAATCAAAGCCACCTAGAAGTTTTGGTGCCTGCCAGTACACTGTGGCGATAAAGTCAACAAGTTCTGGTAAATTCATATTCAAGTTTGCAAGGCCTGAGTTTAGAATAATTTTCTGAGAAAATATCCAATGAGTCACAATGGGGTTTTTTAAACCCCAAACACTTCTAGCTCACTTTTCCTGAAACACCCCTAAACTAATCAGTCAGTTTCAAAACTTAGTGACTTGGGGCATCCAAATTTTATTAGCATTCTCATACTAAAAGCCATTATGCTGGACCCAAAGGCATATCTTTTCTTCTAAAGTAATATTTAAATATATATTTATACCTTTCCCCGTTTTCCTTTTCTTTCTCCAACCTAAGAACTGAAACTAAGCAAATTCAATCCAAAAACTACTTATTATAGCAAAATCATAACATTCATGAATCTATAGATTTCTGGAATAATATACATTGTAATTTATTTAGGTCATGAGAATGGCTATAATAAATAATTACTAGTTCACAATGTACTTGCACTTTTTTAGAATAATAGTTGAAAATGAATAATAATTACTTTCTTAAAGGCCAGAGTATATATAGATTTGTTGCATTTATTTTTGACCAAAATATATTTTTGATTAAATTTAAAAAATTATTTCATATAAGAAGTTGATATTAGATACAGGACACAGACATGCATTTTTGTGTACGAAGTTTCTTTAACATTATCACCAGTTTCCCTCATGTTTAAAGGTACATGTTAGTAAGAATAATACATGAGGTTTGAGATGCAGGCTCTTCATTTTCTCTCTAAAAAATTCTGCCCTACAGAGAGCTTTGACCTTGTCTTTATCAATAACACCATCTCAGCAATTCATCTATCTTCACTGCCTTTTGACCAAATGAGTATGAGCTGCATTACATCAGAGCTGATCGCCAGGGTCAACAATTAGAATTTGAGTTACTACTACATACAAACCAATGTGCTTACATTTTCAACACTGCTGTCTAGTGTTACTTATTTCTAAAATAAAAAAGGAGCAAATACATTACATGATTTGATACCAGATATGATTCCAAATGGAAAAATATTGTTAATATCTCTGGACAATTAGTAGTAGATTTCATTAGGCGTGGTTGCAAACCATAGCAACTTCTAGCTTTTCCTTAAATAAATCTCTAGGTTTAGTTGAATGATGTCTGATTGATCTTTGATAAATACTAAAAATCAATGAGTAAAATTGATTGACCTGATATTCTATTTATCTATCAGCTTTGTAAGTCAAAACTTCATGTAATTAATTTGTGAATCAAGATCAAAGCATCTTATGTTGCCTTCAAAGCTCCTCCCACCATTTACATGTTTTAGAGCAGGAGCAACTATGTTTGTGCAACACAATTCAGCCTTCCGGCCAAAATGGATAGAGCTAAAGCCAGTTGACCTCTAAAAACATGTCATTCATAGCCAATAAGACTTCAGTACTATCTTGCTCATCCCTCAAGGGGGACAATGTAAATGCGGAGTTATTAAATACTAGCCTCTTTTCGTCACAATGGCAAATGGTTTGCACTAGGGATTAACCCAGCGACTGCACAGAAACTGAAATGAGAGGGGATAGCTGGGCTCCTTGAAGCAGGAATCCAGTGCCTCCTTTTAGACATTCTTTAATATCAATCCTTATTGCTACCTATGGCTCCAAATAAGACCCCTGAACCATTATACTACATTCGATTGACTCTTTGCTTAAAATGATTTTTTTTTCATCTAAAACCAAAAACGTCCTAACAAATACGTGGTAACAAGAAAGTTTAAAAGGAAACCAACAAAGGTTAATTGGTTTATAACCCAAAAAGAGTAGCCTAAAAATTTCCTGCATTAAGAAAAGTAAATTTCACTTAAATGGTTTATATACGTAATATTGATCAACTATCATAAAGAAACAATAAAAAAATCTCCAGTAAACTTGACCTCTCTTATATAGTAAGTTCCCCAGATAAAATACATTATTTGAAGAGGGTAAAGCCATCTACTATGCTAACAATTCGCCTAAACAAAGACATGTCACTCTGCGTGTAGGGCACGTGGTATTCATTTCTTAGAATAAGCAGATTAAAATGAAATGTAAGTTTGATTGGTTCATTTGGGGGTAGACAAGATAGTGCTTATCTTGAGACAGAAGCACCATATGGAGATAAGCATAGGTAATGAGGAAAAGAGACTAGAAGAAGGCACATTGCCAAATATCATGACTTTTAATCTGTTTACCAATTGCATCCTAGATACCTCTAAAGGCCTTTTCTTTTTACCTCTGAGTTTTCAGGCTACAGTACGAGTATGAATATGTATAAGGAGGGATAAATGATTCAACAAAGATTTATTCTGTTAGCTAAGAAAGCCAGAGGCAATTTCATATTTGCATTTTTACCATCACCCATTAAAATAAGATTACATAAATCCTAAATTATCCACTTGTTTTCCAAATTTTTTGGCATTAAAATTTGAATTTAAATTTCTATAAAATAATTAAAATTATTTTCTTGGAAAAAATTACTCTTTTATTTATGAAATCTGGTGGACTCTTTAATTTCTGTTTATAATATTTTTCCAAAGTTCATGTTATGAATATTTTGATTTTTAAACTCAAGACAAGTGGTTTATTGATGTCTACATTTTAAATGAAATACAGAGTGATCTAGTAAGACAAGTTAAGTGAACTGGTTCACACGTCTTGCACAAATGGCTTAAACCTCATGCAACCAGAAAATTCAAAGAAATGAATGTATTGTTTCTTAAATTAGACTGAATACTCAGTAAGTGCACTTATATTTTAATATCATCACATGCTCATTAAATACTATTTGTTTTTAAAATCATACACTATATATGTGTGATTTTTAATCATTGCCAATATCATTATTTGACCGGGCAACATAGTTTAGAAATCATTCAGCTTTTGAACTGGAATTTGAAAATGATACAAATAGAGTTAGAAAGACACTGCCAATTCTTAGATCTGCTCCGGGAAATTATATTTCAGCTGCTCACTTATTGTTATTTTTATAAACAAAAGAAATGGTTATTGCTGCTATGATTATGGAATGCACTTTAGAGACTGATATTATTACACACTGAATAAGACACTACATAAATCAGAACTTTAGAAAGAGGCAAATCAGCCATGATGCTTCAGGAGCACTTATGGGCATAGCGTCTTCTCAATGTGACTTACTGGCTTCCATTATTTTTAATAATATTTTCCGTACAGTCATCTCAGAGAAGGAAACCATTTCTTTTTATTGGTTGCCATTTCCATGTTCCTGAGTGAGTGTCAGCTCTTTGCAGATTGAACTAAAAGTACTCATTTAAATGCATACTAAATCTCTCTATAACAAAATGGTGAGCTACTTAAGACGATTGCTAGTTTTTAATACTAGAAATAAGATGATGTCTAATGTTGAAATATTGATGAGTTATTGTTATTGAATTGTTCTTCATGCACGGAACACTACTATGTTCCTATATTCTGGTAAAGAGTGTGTTGTGAGGCTGCAAAAATTTTTATTATATCTTTTATGAAAAATAAACTTCAAATTTTGAGTACCGGGCAACAGGATAACCCCAAACCAAAGGGACCTATCATCTTTATTCAAAAGGTCATAAGACCTAAGGATCTAGAAAGAATGAGATTAGTACTGTCAAATCAGTCCCTACTCCATGTCAACTCACATCAATTTACCATTACAGAAAATTTAACACAGGAGAAGCCAGGATGGTTCAGTGGGTTAAGTACTTGCTTTGCAGCCCCAGGGACCTAGGATCAAATCCCAGCCCCGGCCTGTGCAGACCCATATGCTGAACTGGTGTGTGCTTCCCATGCAGGAGGCTTCCAGTTTGGTTCTCACCCCCTGGTTCAGCCCCTGGCTCAAGGAGGGCGGGGGGGTGCCTCCCACACAGGAGGCTCCCAGCCCACTTCCCACCCTGTGCAGCCTCAACCCACCTGTGTGGAAAGAAACCATGTCGAAAACTGCTCTGGGCCTTCCCCCTTCTTTCTGTCTCTCTCTGTCTCTCTCTGTCTCTGTCAAAAACAGTAAAATAAATCTTTTTTAAAAATTTAACACAGAGGATAGCCAACTGAAAACAGGCTGAGGATTGCTGTTCTGGGGACATAAATTGCTTAGTGCTGCTTTTGATTGAAAAAGATTATTTTTGCATGTCAGAATTAGTATTGGTGACAGGCAAGTATGACAGTTAAATGAACAAAATGGAAGCTCACAGTGGTGATGTAGATAGGAAATATTTGCCAAGATTGGAAAGTATGTTTAAGCATAAATAAAGATTAGATTTTAGGTAATCTATCACTATTTCAATGACTTTAAGTGAAATGCATGAAAAGCAATCACAAGGTATTGAAGAAACAAAGAATAGGTAAAATAAAGTTACCAGAAGTAAGTGTGTGGGGAGAGATTACACTCTATACCCACAGAGCAAGTTCTTGGTAACAAAAAAAAAAATTTCTTTAGCTTTTTTTCTGCCTGTCTCAATTTCTTCAAATATAAAATAGAGATATTAATAATCCTACATATTTCATAACATTTTTCTGAGTTTTAAATGAGTTAATATGTATAAAATACTTCGAACAGCACCACGAATATTCAGTGATAACTCAGTAAATATTACCTCTTAATATTTTAATTATTACACTATTTCTTCATGAAAAAGAGAGAGCTTAGAAGGTGATCGCTTTCCAAGTGATACATCCCTTATCCTTATACCAGAAAGGGATAACATATTATATAACTCTTTCTAAATTTTATAGAACTCAGCTTTTGAACTTAACAAATTTTTTTTTTTTTTTTTTTTTAGTAAAAACTTTCTTCTCTTTTATTAACAAGTCAGGCAAAAGTCACATCAAATTACAATTAAATATTTGGTGTTAAAAGTATCTCCACAAGTAGTGGATCATAGTTTGTCACCTGACCCACTGTCCTCAAAACCTCCTGTAAAAGTCTACTCAAAACAAAGTGTTTAACTTTGTAAAAAGCAAAGGACTTTCTTGGGACAATAAAATCTTTTTGTCACACCTTAAAATGATGTAAACACTTTTTCTTTTTGTTTTCTGTTTTCAACAAATATTTCTAAACAAAATAATGAGTGAAGTACTATCAGTCTGAAGATAAATAAGAAGTAACCTGTAGGAAAAAGGAGTTGGTGGTATATTTAGGGAAACAGAAACATGCAGGTAGCTAAAATACAAATTATATATTGACAAGTGATGAGATAAAAACAGAAATAAAATCCTTCAGTAGCTTAGAGTTGGAGGTGTGCCCCACTCCCATTGGTCATGGCTGAGCAAAGTTTCACAAAGAAAATATAATTTTATGAATATAGATGGAAGGCAGTTTGAAATATAGATCTGGAGTTCAGGGGAGTGATAAGAACTGAAGGTAAGATCTGAGAAGGCAACGATAAAGGAGAAAATAGAGGTTAGAGGTATAGTTGAAATTACCTATGGTCAGGGAAAGATCATAAACAAAGACAAAAGCCCAGATTTAATCTCTAATGTCTGGTATAAATAGATTGCTGAATTTTTGTCTTATTTTATGTAGAGAACCAGAGTGTAGAAATAAGTAAGATTCATTTTGGCAGATTCTACTTTTAGTAATTACAGAGTTGTTTATATAGTTCTAACTCCCCCATACAAAGCTTAGGTAACTACCAGAAAGCACTGGAGAGAAATCAAAAGCAGACAGAAACTGGAAGGGAACTAGTTCTCAAAAAAAAAAAAAAAAAATGAGAAGAGCACTAAGTAAGATTTGGTTTATGTGGCATTTCGCCAATGGACACATCCAGTCCACACAACATGGAGAAGCTGAAATTTAAGCACAAAGCTTTGGTCTTGATAACTCAAGAAATCAGAGATTAGGCCAGAATGGTGGGAACCTGGGAATGGAAGGTGTAGATCAGAAGGGCACATCTAAAGGGTTATCCCAGAGATCTGTGTATAAACTTTCACCAAATCTTATAGTCATGCATCACTTAATAATGAGATACTTTCTGAGACATATGGCATTAAGCGATTTCATTGTGTGAACATCATAGGGTATACTTACATAATCTTACTGGTATAGCCTACTTACTACACACCCATAGCCTATTGCTCCGAGGGTACAAACCTGTACAGCATGTGATTGTACAAAACAACATGAGATTAAATCATGTCCAATAGCAAATGATGCAATAAAGAGACGTAAGCACAAGTTGCTTGAGGCAGCTGCCTTCAAATCACCGCATACTGTTTTACATCAACATTTTAAAAAATCGTCATAAAGAATACATTCTAAAGTAATAATAAAATGTATAGTATATTAAATATATAAATCAATAACCTAGTCATTTTATTATCACTTAAGTATTTTGTACTGTACATAATGGTATTGCTCTACTTTTATATGATGGGCAATGCACTAGGTTTGTTTACACCAGCATCACCAGAAACAGGTGCATAATGCCTTGTGCTAAGACATGAAGAAGCGCAGTGAACCCTAAGTAGGTTAAATGCACACACACACAAAACTGCATCTATTTTGATCATAATAAAACATACAGAAAAGAGAAAAAATTTTAAAATGGCTAGAGGAAAAAGACATTATATACACAGATATAAATTATAGTAATTTATTCTTTCCTTCAGAAACAGTGACAGCCAGAAGACAATGAAACATCTTCAAATTGCTGAAAAATAAAATCTGGCAACCCAGAAATCCATGTCCAATTAAAATATTCTTCAAAAATAAAAGTTATTTAAGGAGAAGCAAAAATGAACACATTCTTCTACATCAGACCTGCACTCTGCTGGCTAAAAGAAAGACACCTTATGGCAACTGACTTACTGAACAAAAAGAACACTAGAAATAATACATTTAAGTAAATGGACATTATATATTTCTGCTCCACTTTATTTTCTTAAAAGATTATTGAAAATGTTATAACAATAGATAGGGAGGTTTATAATATACATAGACTTAATATATATGAAAACATTAAAATAAAAGATAGAATTGGGGGAAAGCTGGGATGACTCAGGGTATTGAGTACTCCCTTTGCTGTCCTGAGATCTGGGGATTGAGTCCTGGTCCCTGCCCACATGCTAAACTGTGGTGTGCTTTCCATGTTGGTGGTGGTGGGGGAGGGCAGTTCAGTTCCTGCTGTGGGGAGCTTCCATGTAGGAGGCCCCCGGTTCAGCCCCCAGCTTGTGGGGGCATGTCTCCCATGTGGGAGACCCCCAGTCTGGTTCTCACCCTGCACGGTTCCGCGCTCACCTGTGTGGAATAAAACAATGTCAAGAACTGATGACATACAACTATGGAGACTTCTCTGGGCCCTCCCCCTTCTCTCTCTGTCTCTCTCTCTCTCCGTCAAAAACAATAAAAATAAATGTTTAAAAAATATTTTAACAAATGGTGCTAGAACTGGATAGCTATATGCAAAAATGTGAACCTTGAGCCGTGCCAGGAGAGCTCAGCGGTTGAGTGCTCACCTGATAATTATGAGGTCTGGGGTTTCATTCATGGCACTGGCCCGTGCAAACCCATATGCTGAATTGCGGTGCAACTGGTGGTCACCGGATGGCTCAGCAGCGCAGGTTCTCGTTTCCCATGAGGAAGGCCCCCAGTTCAGTTCCCACCCTGTGTGGAATGAAACTGTCACAACTAACAATGTACAACTAGGGAGACAGACTGCTCTGGGCTCTCCCCACTTCTCTCTCTCTCTCTCTCTCTCTCTCTCTCTCTCTCTCTCTCTCTCTCTCTCTCTCTCTCTCTCACACACACACACACACACACACACATCTTCTCTCAAACAAGAAAATAAAATCTTTAAAAAAAGTCTGAACCTTATACCATACACGAAAGTTAACTGAGATGGATCATAGACCTAAAGGCAAAAGGTAGGTAAAACCACACAGATTCTAAAGGAAAACAGAAGAGAGTATCTTTACAACAAGTTAGCATAGACTTCTTAGATGCAGAAAGTAGGCACAAGAGAAATTAGATAAATTATTTTTTATCATCATAACTAAAATCTTCTGCTCACCAAAAGAAACTATAACAAGAAAATGAATAGGCCAACTTCAGCCTTGAAGAAAGTATTTTCAGAATATATACACAAAGAATTCGTACACAGAATATTTAACTCTTAGAACTCAATAATAAAATGACATTAAAAACAAACAAACAAACCCTCGAAGAAGAAAGGCCCTTTATAACAAACAAAAAAAATTAAAATAAGAGAGAGAGAAGGAAAGAAAAACATCATTATGAGACAAAATCGTTCTTTCCATTAATGGGCAGTTATAATAGACAATGTCTTTTTTTTATTCATCTGAATATCTATTTAGAATAAGTTCAGCTCTGAGAATACAAAAGGGAACAACACGGATTGCTTCTTAGAATTGTGAAGAGAATAAGTGGAGTAAGTGAAATTGAATTAATCAGGCAAGAAATATTAATGACAAAACACTTTTATAAGCTCCAATGTAAAGGGAGAATACCACAGGCACAAATAAGAGGACTAGAATGTTCCAGGCATTAGCCAAGGTTACCCCAAGGAAGAAACATCAAAGCATACATGTGGGGAGGCTAGGGAAGGAGACATGGTGCAACAGACAAGATTTCAGACAGATGAAACAAAATGAGAAAAATGAGGGCACATTGGACAATTTGAAAATCTTTGTGCATGAAAATTTACATGGGGTCTGTCAGCAAACCTGGTTCCTGGAACACCTAGGTTATAGCACTATGCCAAGGTCAGGATGAGGCTTGCCCCTGTTCAGCAGAGGGAATAGGAGAAGTTCATGTTCTGGAGAGACACTATACAGTAGTATCATCAGTATCTAACTAAGGCAAAGTCTATTCCTTCTAATTTCATTAGCTGGCCATGCTGAAAAGTATAGTTCAGAATTCATCTCTATGAAACCTCCTTTCCTTCCCTTCTCTCATACTAGCATATTGTAGCTCTCTTTATAGATACATCAGATTATATTGCAATTATTTGTTCCTCAGAAAGTGAGAAGTTCCAAAGGCAGGGGTAACAGTTCATTAACCTGTGTTAGCAGCTTATAATAGAGAACCTGGAGCACAGTAGGCATTTAAAAATTAAAACTAGGCCATTCCTCATTCCATATACCATATAAAAGTGATATATACAGAAACCATGTTCCCCTGACCATTAAGAACAGGCTAATTTTCAAAATTTCTGTCTTGTTTTCTCTCAATAAACAATCAAAGTATCCTAGAAACCCCAAATGACATTTTTTACAACACCCTTTGCAATTTGGTTGAACACAGGAATTCTTTGTCTGACCGTGGGTGCCAATTTCTTTTTCATTCAGAGAATGAGTTCACCGAAGAATAGGCCACATTGCCTGCAAGCATTAGTGCCGAAGAGGCAGAAATTAATTGCGAGAATGTTCCGTTCAATAGATAGCGTGCTGTGGTTCCTCAATACTTATTTAAAATATCAACAAAACTTGTTTCTTTGCTTTGACATTTGAACCAGCTGTATAATGTTGAGTAAGTATTCTGATTCCCATACATCTACATGCCACCGTTAAAAAATAAGAGACCTATTTTTCCCTCAGAATTGTTTCATGCCTGTATCAAAATACCAAGTTACCATGGTGATAGCTACTTTTGTAAATAGGGCAACTCTACCCCCCTATAGAAGCAAAAGTAACACAAAAGGGAGGCAAAATAAGCTCTGAAATGGAGGACAAAAGAGCCTGGGGAAAATCCCCACAGTGAAGGAGATAAAGGCTGTTCCAGAGAAAAGTCTTGGAATGTAAAAGGCATTCCTCTTCCCTCTTCCTCACAGGCCTAAGTGCAAGCCTAAAAGGGGAGGACCCTGAATATCAGGGTCCTGCAGAAGTAATGCCCCTCATTTATGAGCTGGTAAACTTAAAAAAAGAAAAAGGTGTTACTTCTGCCAGGCCTTAGAAGTAGTAAGGGGATAATACAGTGGCAGCATAAGGAGGTTATGTTTGCTGAGCACAGTAAAAATAAAGTGTTAATAATGACAATAATAACTAACATTCAGAGAGAGCCTATTCTAGGCCTAGAACCTTGCTACAGGCTTTATTGCGCATATTCACTCAGTCCTCATAACACTTCTGTGAAGCAGATCATAAGGCCGTTAAAGAGTTAGGCTGGGTTTCAAACTTGTGTCCTTAAACTCCTTACAGTCTGGCCAGAAAAGTAATGAGGAAGGAATATAAAAACCTCAAGGAGAGAAACTGGTCAGGTTTGATTGATAAGAGTTCTCCATTGCCCTATGTATGGAGGCCCCCGGGGATGGACATCCAGGAGGATACCTATGCTTCACCCAGTCTAGAAGACCACATGGGAACTGTGGTCAGGGCTCTACAGTGATAATACTGAAGTGACTTTTAGGGAAGAGCCTTAGCCTAGCAGATACAGAACGGCCGGTCAGAGAAGCTTACAACTCTCCTTCATTATTTGGGACAGTAAGCCCCAACCAGCCCCCAGTGTTGTAGTACAAGGAAACAGAAAGTGTTGTTTAAATGTCAATACCATAACTAATGCAAAAATATATATATATATTGTTCCGCAAAATAGGTTCTTTGGAAGTTTATATACTCATTTTAATGAAGGTGCCATTTGTGTGAAATCCATTTGAAATGTCTTGTGGAGCAATAACAATCATTCGTAACCATGTCTTATTTTTAGCCTAGAATTTCATTAACCAGACTCATTACCCATTTTATTCACTATACTGAACTCCACATACCTTTCTTTTCAAAAACTGAATCCATTGTCAAAGGATTAAGGTTTTCTACTGAGGATTCTTCTGAAGTGTTTGTTGTAAGCTCTGAGAGCAATTCCAAAAGAGGAACTCCTGAAGTGTTTTGGTCAAGGGTCAACATCAGTGGTCACTGTGATTGCCAACGGTGACTATTTGATATGGTATGAACTCACACAGATGTGTAAAATTTGGTAGACTTGGAATATATCAACTACCCTTCTTATTAGACACAGCTATTAGGTTATGGCTAACAATGTGGAATAATGGCTTAAACAGTGAAGACAATGTAAAACAAATTTATTACTATTAATAACTGTACCATTTTTGTGGAGGAAAAAAAATTTGGGGGGGGAGTTGGTTTATTACAAAACTTACAATGTTGATTTTTGCTTTTGGAAACTGTGTCCATAATGCAAAAGAAAATCTCACTAAGTAAATTCAGACCGGTATTCATTCATACACACTTGTGGAATTAAATACATGTTTTCCTACAACAATTGGATGAAGTTCCCCATAGTGATTTCAATCAGTGAAGAAAGTATAATCAATTACTTGATATATGGAATCTCTAATAGACACTTTGTAAGGACGTCCATGGCCCACATGCCATTATAATGCTCATGGCATATTTAATGCATTTAGCTCTGCAAATTACCAATACAGTGGGTGCCAAAAAAATGTATAGACATTTTAAGAAAATAAAGAAAAGGTATTAAAATTGTAATACTAAATATATACCAATAACAAAAGATGAATACAAGTCACATTTGACTTCTGCAGTTACAATCTGTGCTCAAAGTGGTTACCATCAGTGTCCAGACACTTCTGATTATAGAGAACTACTGCTTGAGCAACATCGACAAGAGTGTCCACTTGTATGGCTGCACATGCCATTTCAATTTACCATGTGTCTCAAATTGATCATGAATGCGTGCAATTGTTAGGTGTGTTGGATTTTCTGTTGCATCCTCACACCTCCATTGTTGCTGTACTTCCACACCGTTCTTGAATTTCTAATACCACTTCAAAACAGTCTTGCACTCCTGGAATGACAACTGTACTTCTCCCATTTTCTTTGACTGTGCTGCCTGTCGCATGGTGATGCTAGCATTCATTTGATTAATGCCATCTTTTAAGCAAACATCATACTACACGTTGCTACTATAATTCAATTCATCTTCAAAAAGTAACACATAGTTAACATCTCTTAAAATGTATATACATTTTTTGGCACCCCTAGTATTGTATGTATCTTATTTAAGCAAAATTATTAGCTCATTGAGGGTAGACCATTAAATATGGAAGAACTATACATCAAGGAAATATCTAATATTTTAATTTTATTGGTCATCATAAACAAAACGACAAGTCAATTACCAATGCAAGTATAAAAATAAAATAAAAAATGTTTTTTGTCTATTATTACTATTTTTCTCACTTGAAATATATATGCATAATATATTTGGCTTTTCTATAGCTCCTTGTTATATGATATAAAAAAAATTAGACTAATGATAAGAATTACCCTTGGCAAATCTAATTGGATCAATATTTGCATGATTTAATTTTATCTTAATTGGGTATCCTGAGACTCACTGCATGGGGATTTTTCTCACTATGTGCCAATAAGTACTTTCTTCCATTTGCTCTTTTTAAAATTATATCCAAAGGCAAATATTCCAACTGTTCCCCTTTCTCCATTGATACCTCACTCAGAACTAAACTGCATTATCGCCAAGATTTTACTATCCTCAAATGCCAACCAGTTTACATTAGGGACCTACAGATGGAGGAGTAAGCAAACCTAACACATTAAATTGTAACTTTAAAAGGCCTTTTCAGGAGTATTCTGTTTTAATGCAGTGCAATTTCAAATTGTTATAAAAAGCCCATTTCTAACGTAAACCATACTTCTCATAGAATATCACATATTTACTTATTAAACATATACCATTAGTTTCAAAGAACTATCAAATATATAGAAGGTATAATCATGTTACAATGAACACTCATGTAGTCATACCTATTCAAAGGACTATAATATTAAAATTGCCATAAAGTCACCTAGTGTCCCTCCCTAATCCATTTTCCATCTGTCACCCTCAGATGTTACCATTAGCCTATATTTTACACACTACTTATTCCTTCATGATTTTTGGTAACAGTGTTACCAAAACTGTTGTGACCCTAAATATATTGTTTTAAAACTTTCAATTCAGAAATGACTCTAGACTTGCTGAAATGTTTCAAAAATACTACAGAGAGTTCCTATATTGTATAGTCTTCACCCAGCTACCCCAAAAGTTACCACCTTGCATAGTTCAGTTATCTAAACCAGGAAACTAATATTAAAATACTACTAACTACAGGCCTTTTCAAACCTCACCATTTTTTTCCACTAGTGCTCTTTTTCTATCCAGTTTCCAATTTCAGATCTTACACTGCATTTAGTGTTGTTTTAATTTGCATTGCTCATTATGATTGAATTTGAATATTTTTCCATATGTTTCAGGACTGTTTTATTTTCTTTTTTGTGTTAATTGTTTATTTATAGCTCATTCAGTGTTTTCTATGAGGAGCTTGATCATTTGTCCTTCAAATTTTAAGAATTCTTCATGTAGTATTATGAATTTAACTCTTTGTATATATTGGTGATATTTTCTTAATCTCTCAGTTATCTGTTGACTTCATTTTTAATATTTTGTGCCACATGAAATCTCAGTTTATATGTGCTCAATCTTATGAAACTTTCTGTGTATTGCTTCTGTATTCTGAGCCATAGTTAGAAAGCTTTCTTCTACCTTGAAGTTAAAGAGTAATTTACCCATGTTTTATTTTTTTATTTGTGTGATATAGTTTTTACATTTAGATTCCTAAACCTTTTGGAATTTATTTTAGTTTATGGTGTGAGATCTAGATCTACTTGTATCTTTCTCCAAGTGGTTAAACAATTATCTTGTCCCTATTTATTATAGTCAAACTTGTCGCAGTGATTTTGAGGTGACAACTTTATCATATACAGAATTTGTATATATATTTGCATCTATGTCAGGGCTATATATTTTGTTCACTGGTTGTCTAGTCATGCACTAGTACCATAGTAATTAATTATAGAATATTTAGCATAGAGCACAATGGCACAGTGAAAATGTGCTGGGCCCATAACAATAGAACCTCTACAACAGGTGTGAGGTAGGCTGACCAGATATCTCATTTTAAACAAGACAGAAAACAATGGTACTGCCCCTTTCAAACGGTATATATGGTTAGTCTCTGACACCTTGAATTTAGCCCACTGAGACTAGGCTGACCATATGTACTATTTGAAATGGTACAGTACCATTGTTTTCTGTTCCATTTGAAATGGGATATCTTGAGGAAGCTGAGATGGTTCAGTGGGTTATGCACTTGCTTTGCAGCCCCAGGGATTGAAGATCAAATCCCGGCCATGGCCGTGCAGACCCATATGCTGAGCTGCGGTATACTTCCCATGCAGCAGGCCCCCAGTTTAGTTCTTGCTCCTCAGTTTGGCCCCTGGCTCGAGGGTGTGTGCCTCCCATGCAGGAGGCCCCCAGCCCAGTTCCTACCTTGCATGGCCCCTGCCCACCTGTGTGGAACAAAACCATGTCGAAAACTGATGACATACAACTATGGAGACTGCTCTGGCCATCCCCCTTATCTCTGTCTCTCTCTGTGTCTCTGTCAAAAATAAAAACAAAATAAAATAAATCTTTAAAATGGAATGTCTAGTCAGTCTAGCATGAAGTGATATCTCAATGTAGTGTTTATTTGCATTTCTTTAGTGATAGTGTGTTGAACCTCTTTTCACATACTTATTGGCCAATTGAACATCATCTTTAGAGATATGTCAAAGTTTTGTGACCACTTTTAAATTGGGTTGTTTGTTTTTGGTTGTTGACTTTTAGTTATCTAAATATTCTGAGTATTAATCCCTTACCAGATAAATTATTTGCAAATATTTTCTACCATTTCTTTTGTAACTTATTGTTTTACTTCTTTGATAATGTAATGCACAAAACCTTTATGTTTCATGAAATCAGTTTTGTCTATTCTTCTTTTGTTGCCTATGTCTTATTGTTATGTCCAAGAAATTATGGCCAAGTCCAGTGTTGTTGCCCAATATTTTCTCCTAAGAGTTTTATGGTGCTAGCTCTTATATTTAAGTCTTTAAACTATTTGAGTTCATTTTTGTATACGGTGCTAGGTAAGGTTCCAACTTTATTTTCTTTCTATGCGAATATTTAGTTTTCATAGCATTATTGAAAAGATTGTCTTTTTTTTTTTCACCATTGGATGGTCTTTGCACCTTTGTCATTAATCATTTGATCATATATGTGAGGGTTTATTCCTGGGGTCTTTCTTCTAGTTCATCAGTCTATATGTCAGCTTTTATACCGGTTTCATACTGTTTAAAAAATGAGCTTCATAAAACCTATAAAAAAATGAAAAAGTAAACTATTATATGAATTGAAAACAATGTTTACTCATATAAATCACATATTCAAAAAAGAAATTGTATTCAGAATATATAAAAACTATTAAACTCAACAATAAGAAAACAATTCAATTAAAGGAGAGAAAAGAACTTAAAAAGATAGTTTACCAAAAAAAATACGAGGTTTGGTAAAAATTTCATGAAAATATATTCAACATCATTAGTCATTATGGAAATGCAAGTTAAAGCTACAATGAGATACTATTATATACTTCTTATAATAGCTAAAATAAACAATAATGACAATACCACATTGGCAAGAATATAGAGCAATAGAACTCTCATACATTATGGGTGGGAATAAACAATGGTATAGACACTTTGAAAAATGGTTTGGTAGTTTCTTACATTACAATGTTAAATATATATATTACCTGTACCTTATAACATTTCAACCCCACTACTAGATATTTACCAGATAGAAATGAACTTATATTCATACAAATATATAGCAGTTCTTAATAATTTGCTCCAAACTGGAATTAACCTAAATATCCTTTAATGGGTGAATGAATAAACCAACTGTATTTTATTTATACATGGAATACCAATCAGCAATATAAAAGGTGTTCACAGTTGATATGCACAACAACTTGTGGGGGTTGGCAAATCTGAAGTTTGTAAGGTACACGTTAGCAATTCAAATAGGCGTTGATGTTGGATTCTTGAATCTCAAGGTAATCTGGAGGTAGAATTTCTTCCTCCTTGGCAGACTTCAGTCATTTCTATAAAGGCCTTCAACTGATTGAATCAGGCTCACCCACACTATCTACGGTAATCTGTTTCTCACAAAATCTGTTTTAAAGATTTATTTTTATTGTTTTTTTGACAGAGAGAGACAGAGAGATAGACAGAGACAGAGAAGGGGTAGGGCCTAGAGCAGTCTCCATAGTTGACAACATTAGTTTTTCACATAGTTTCACTCCACAGGTGGGCGACGGGCTGTGCAGGACAGGAACTGGGCTGAGAGCCTCCCATATAGACCCCAGCAAGAACTGAACTGGGGGCACACCCCAGTTCAGCATATGGGTCTGTCTGGGCCGGGGTCAGGATTCGGTCCTTGGGCTCTGGGGCTACAAAGCAAGCGCTTAACCCACTGAGTCATCCCAGCTTCCCAAAATCTGTTTTAGATGTTAAACACATCTGAAAATATATACATTTGCAGGAACATTTAGACTGGTAATTGAATAAACATCTGGGCACTATGGCCTAGCCAAGATGATACTTAAAATTGAGCATCACACTGAATGTGAAATATGACAATGAGAAACTCCTGGGACCATACTCTTAAAGGGTACCCCATACTTTTGTGAGTTTCACTCCAAGAACTCCGCCACATTTTCACGATAAAGATCTGGGAAATACCATCTTAGGTTTATGATAGGAGGAGAACAGTAATTTCTATAAATTGACACCCCCCCCCCCCACACACACACACATACACACACTGTTGGTATATTTTAGCCCTAACTTCCAATGTAATGGTATTAGGAAATGGGAACTTTTGAAGTAATTAAGTTTAAATGAGATCATGAGGGTGAGGCCGGCATGACGAGATTAGTGCCCTTATAAGAGACTTCAAAGTGTTTGCTTCCTCTCTCTGTGCCGTGTGTGTGGGCACAAGAAGGTAACCAACTACAGACCAGAAAGTGCACTCTCCTTAGGCAACTGAATCTGCTGACACCTTGATTTTGGACTTCTCAGGCTGTAGAACTGTGAGATATAATGTCTGTAGTTTAAGCCACTCAGTCTATGGTATTTTGTTATAGCAGCCTGAGCAGACTAATACAATAAACATTGTAAAATATTTCCAGAACCTCCTCCACAAGGAAGATTTATGATTTTCTGAATCATAAGCCTTTCCCATCTGGGAAAAACTCATCATCCAACTCCAGCCACCTCTAATGTTCCTTCTTATCTAAGAGGGCAAAAAACATTGTCAACAGGGTCCAAGGGCTCGATGATGTATGCTGGAAATGTTATGGCTGGAAAAGGAAGGAGGAGATGGGAAAGAAAAGCTATACATCTAAAGAAATACTTTTGAAGGCCATAAAACCAAGACAAAAGCTCACTCGTTTAATCATAAACTACAGAATGTTTCACTCCCTCAGTCCAGTATAGTAACAGTGGCTGACAGTCAAAAGAGCTACAGTACAAAGTCTCTTTGAGAAAGAGTACTTAAGAAAGTCCAAAGTCAAGAGGTCGAGACAAGAACAAAGATACCACAGGAATTTGAAGCATCTGGCACCTATAGCTATAGCAAGCATTAGACATAACTTATATCATAGTCAGGATACTATAAATCCTCATACTAAAAGCCTATTTACCTCAGCTCCTAACAGCCACTACAGCATACCTTATTTTTAACGAAAAATGACAAGGCATGTCAAAAGGCAAAAAAAAAAAAAAAAAAAATTTGAAGAGACAAGGAAACCAGAATCAGACTGAACTATGACACAGATATTGTAATTACCAGATAGAGAATTTAAAATAACTATTATCAACATGTTAAAGTCTGTAATGGAATAAAGACAGTATATAGAAAAAATGGGTAATGGAATAAATGGAAACTTTAAGGAACAGTCAAAAGAGAGTTTGAAAAATCAATAACAAAGTAACAGAAATGAGGAATACTTTCCATGGGCTCATTAGTAAATTTGGCACAGCTAAGGAAAGAACCAGTGATTTTAAAAGGAGGTCAATAGAAAATTTTTAAACTAAAATACAAAGAGGAAAAAACAACAAACAAAAAAAGCAAAACTAGAGCAGAACATGCAAGACCGGGAAATCACAAAAGAAATGGCAAATACATAATTGAAACAGCAAAAAAAAGAGAGAGTGGAATAGAACTAATAATGGCCAAGAATGTTTCAATATTAATGGTACATAGGAAACCACAAATCCAGGAACCTCAGAGAACATCAAACAGGATAAATACCAAATAAAATACACCTAGGTAGATAATATTCAAACTACAGAAAGTCAGAGAGAATATATTCTGGTGGTGGTTTCACAACTATATTAATTTACTAGACATCATTGAATATCCCATTTATAAGGGGTGAATTTTATGATATGTAAATTATACCTCACTAAACCTATTATAAAATCAAACTAATGACTCAGAGGGATATTAAAAGTGTTGACGTCAAGGCAGAAAACCAACATTTATCTACAACAGAGAATCTTTCTCATTTTTCTATACAGCCAAGACTCTCAGGTAGTGAATTAAAGAGAGACCCAGCTCCCCGTGCTGCTCTGCAGTGGGCAGATTCTTACGTGGAAATCCTTGGTGTTTCTCTTTTCTTTATACTGGGTAACCTCTTTGACCTGGATGAGGCAGTGTGAAATAAATCAGCATTTTATCTGCTCTGTTCAACAGCCCAACTTTGAATCTAAGTCTTTCAACCATGCATTTCCCCTCATTTTAAATTTGCTCATCTCTAACATCATTTACTTTTCTACCTGACATATGTTTTCTGGTCCCAATTTAAATAATAATAATAATAATAATAATAATAATAATAATAATAATAATGGCAAGCTACCATGGCACAGGGTTATGTGCCAAGTAAACCCCACAGTCCCAGGGACAAGAGTCTATCAGGCAGATATACCTTCAATGGAATGCCTCTTTCTTTTTAAAACACATGAGAATTTTTTGTTTGCAACCGTGTTTTCTCTTTTCTTCAAGATAAAAACAAAACAAAACAACAAAATATAGCTTTCAGAGTGAAAGAGCTTCATTGACATTTTCCCTCTGATGCAATGCTTATCTGCATCCCTCTGAAGGTTGCTCATTGGGTTTATCTGTCTTCTGCTTTTAACAGTTTCTGATCTGATTATTGTTATTTGTACAGCTCTGAAGCATCTCAGTCTCTACAGTGGAGATCTATTATAAGAGTTTATTGCAAGGGAAGAACATGATTTTCAAAAAGCCTTTTGTCCTTCAATAGTAATCAGCACACAAATGCATTCTGCTTCCTCCCCCTATAACCTTTGTTGCCATTAGGGATGTCTTCATACGATCTTAGGTTTTCTAATCCAGTAATTAGCTGAAGCAATTTTATTAGGGGAAAAAAAGGCACTGAGAGAGAAGAGGATAGCGTACCGATTTAGGAATGAGAAAATCCATTTCAAGTTTAACCTCTGACTCTGTGTAACCCTGGCTGGGCAAGTCACTTCCAGCGGTTTGGTTTGACAGCACAAACACCTCTGAAGCACATAGGGGTTACCCTAAGATTCACATTCATGCAAACAAAGCAAGTTATGCAGGAAAGATTAACTAAAAGGATTTCATTGAAATTGATTTACCTCACCCAGACAAAAGGGGCAAAGGGCAAAGAGATTTTTATGAAATTTAGTTGGTAAATTCCTCCTTAAGGGGCAGTGAACCATTATCCAAATACCTGGTCTATAGGCCACTTGCCTTTCTTTTAACAGCCGTGACAGAATAGACCCAACTTCACTGCTGTGATAAGTGGGGTATGTATACAGATTTTTTTTCCTTCCTTTTTTAAACATAGTATGAAGAGAAATGAGATGAGCAGAGTACTGGGTTCAATCAAGGAATTACATTGATCAAGAGAGAAGTTCCTACAAGGAGAAAAGGAGGAACTATGAACTCCCTAGGGATTCAGTAGCATTGATGTGTGAATAAATAAATGTCTCCAGGCTGTGAGCAATTTGATGCCATTCAATTTTATCTCCTTTTTTAGAGCCTCTCTATCTTTTACTTATGATCTGGACCTTAACATCTAAGATTAAAGACCCTGGAAATGTCCCTGGACCTATAAATATGACTTCAAAATATTGGACTTCCTCCAAGAAGTACACTTCTATTGCACTTTTGTAAAGCAAATTGATTCGTGACATAATCCTTAGATATGCTTTCATGGGTTTTGGAGTCAGAAATTTAATGCAAACAAATACCTTTGCATAGAGTAGATGCTACAAAACAAACAAACAAATAAACAACTACAACAACAATGACAAAACAAAACCATGTCTGTTCAACTTCCAATCACAAATAGAACCACATAGAGCAATTCTTTTAAGTCATGGTTTTTAATAATTTCAAGGTGCAATTTCTAACTGCTACTTACACAAATTACATAGTCTTTTCTGGGATTAAGTTTCTTCACCTTGAAAGTAGGAATAATAACTCCTAACTTTCTTGGTTGTCCTATTAAATTATGAAGTATATTTAAATGTCAAGCATGATACCTGACATATAAATTATAATATTTATTTCTATTTGCTGTGCCTCCATTTATTATATCACAAACTAATACTGTTTTTACAATCTAAAATTATTGTGAGATAAAGGCATAATAAGTGATGGGAAAATATTGATTAAATCATTAGAGGTCACATTATGTATTAATAGATTACTTGCATACTTTTAATTCTAGTAAAGTTTGACTCAAGAGTTCTGCCACCTGAAGATTTATGACCGGACAAGGTAATATTCGGCCAGGTTATTTCACTGGTCTATTGATCAGAGACACAAAAAATGATACTAGTATTTCTGATCCTCCACAAGATTCCACTCTGTTGTTTTGTTTGTTTGTTTGTTTGTTTTTAAGATTTGTTTTATTGTCTTTGACAGAGACAGAGAGAGATAGAAACAAACAGAGAGAGATGGGGGAGGGCCCAGAGTAGTCTTACATAGCTTTTCGTCATCAGTTTTTGACATGGTTTTGTTCCTCACAGGTGGGAGGGGGCTGCTCAGGGTGGGAACTGGGCTGAGGTCCTCCCACATGGGAGGCACATCCTTATGAGCCAGGGGGTGTGGTGGGGTGGGGGTGGGGGTTCTCCTGCATAACAACCTTCTCCCAATGAGAACGGAACTGGGAAAACACCCCAGTTCAGCATCTGTATCTACACGAGCCAGGGCTGGGACTTGATCCTCAGACCCAGGGCTACTAGTTGAGCACTTAACCCACTGAGCCACCCTGGGTTTCCCTGACTCAAACATTTTTAAGTTGAAAGGATTCAGATCTTTGATTTTGGACCATCTGATGAACAAACTAGAAGGATGTCTTTGAATATCATGTTTTCATTCAACATTGTTTTGTTGTAATATTGATAAGGAAAAAAAAAAACAATTCCCAGCCAGGGCCCCTATCTGTATAAAGTTTGCAAGTCTTTTCCATATCTGTGGGGTTCTTCTCCAGGTCTTTTGGTTTCCTCAATATGTACACTTTCAGTGAATAGGGGGTTTCCTCATTGCCTCAGTCTGAGTGAGTATGGGTGTGGGTGTGTGTATGCCTGTGATAGAAGGACATCCTTCCTGGAGTTGGTTCCCATCTTGTGCCCTGACCTGCCAACAGAAACTCTGGCCACCCATTACCCTGAACTGGAATAAGCAAGTTGGCAAAGAATTCTCTTAATTGTTTTTTATAAATCTTTCTTAAATGAACATATAGCTCACATACCCACATGTGTGGAATGAAATTATGTTGAAAATTGATGATGTGAACTATGGATCCTGCTCTGAGCCCTCCCCCTTCTCTCTCTCTCTCTCTCTCTCTCTCTCTCTCTCTCTCTCTCTCTCTCTCTCCCCCTCTCTGTCAAAAATAGTACATCTTAAAAAAGAAAAGAAAAGAAAAGAAAAAGAATGTATGAGTCTCTTAAAAGAGATAGCACTGCCTACCATGGGTGACTGTTTTATGAACATTGTTGGGAGGGTCCATGAAACATTTTCAGGCCAGTATGATGAGCAAATGATGTTAGAAAATATGGTCAATTAATTTATGACAAATAAAGCAAGAATACACATTGAGGTAAAGATAGTTTATTCAATAAATAGTGCTGGGGAAACTAGACAGCTATATGCAACAAAATGAAACTGGACCATCTTTTTACTTATAGTTATATACAAGACAAAACTCAAAATTAATTAAAAACTTAAATGTAAGACCTGAAACCATGAAACTCCTAGAGAAAACCTATAAAGTAAACTCACAAACATTACCTTTAATAATATTTTACTATTTCCTTGGGTAAAAAAAAAAAAAAAGAAAAAAAGAGAGAGAGAGAGAAGAAAAGAAGAGAGAGAGAAATAAACAGAACTACATTAAACTAAAAAATTTGGCACAGGGAAGAAAACACCAACAAAATGAGAAGACATTCTACCGCATGGGAGAAGATACTTTCCAGTAAGACATCTGAGAAGAGGTTAATATCCAAAATTTATAAAACACCCATGCAACTCAAAACCAGAAAAACAAACAGTCCAATTAACAAAAGGACAATGGACCTGAATAGATATTTCTTCAAGGTGGACATACACATGGCCAATAGATATATGGAAAATGCTCAACATCACTAATTATCAGAGAAATGCAAATTAAAACTACAATGAGATATCATCTCAGAGCTGTCAGAATGGACATCATAAATAAATCAACAAAACAAGTGCTGGTGAAGATGTAAAGCAAAGAGAACCCCTGTGTACCATTGGTAGAATTTCAAATTAGTACAGCCGTTATGGAAAACAGTATAGAGGTTTCTCAAAAAATAAAAAATAGAGCTACCTTATGATCCTGCAATTTCATTCCTTGGTATTTATCTAAATAAATCCAAACCACCAATTTGAGAAGATATATGCAACCCTGTGTTTATTCTAGCACTACGTACATAGCCAAGATATGGAAAAAATTGAAATATCTATGTGTAAACTATTGGATGAAGAACAATGCTACATATATACAATGAAGTATTACTCTGCCATAAAAATAATGAAATCTTACTATTTTTGACAACACAGATGAACCTAGAGGATATTATACTAAATAAAATAAGTCAGACTGAGAAAGACAAATACTATACTATCTCACTGATATGTAGAATCTACAGAACAAAATAGACAAAATAGAACAAACTCATAGATATAGAGAATAAACTGATGGCTACTAGATGAAAGGCATGTTGAGGGGGCTATGTGAGAAAGGGAAAGGAACTAAGAAGCACAAATTGGTAGTTACAAAATAGTCTCAGGGATGTAAAGTATAGTATGGTGAATATAATCAATAATATTGTGAAAACTATACATAGTGTCAGACAAGCAGAAGACTTATTAAGGGGATCACTTCATAAATTACATAAATGTCTAACCACTATGTTGTACACCTGAAACTAATAAAAAATAATATTGAATGTCAACTATAATTTTAAAAAATAGTCACAGGAATATAAAGTAGAGCATTGGCAATACAGTCAATAATATTGCAATAATTATGTTCAGTGTCAGATGTGTTATAGACTTATTAGGGTTATCATTTTGTGAGGTCTAATTATTTGTTTGTTTTGCACACATGAAGCTAATTTTTTTAAAGAAAAAAGAAAATGACAGTAGAAAACTAATTGTGTAAGTTTTTAGCATGGCAGTAGAAAATTCTCTATGTTCGGTTAGATTCTTGCCCTTCCTTATGAAGTCATTTTAAGTACAGATTTTCCAATCCTCAAATGATGCAAGTGAATCTGGGCATCTTCCTATAGATAGTTTGGGCTTATCTATCTCAACTTTCCCCCTCATGTTGCATTTCTGCCTTGCTAGCACTGATGTGTATCCAAGGACTCTTATTATTCAACGATACTGTTCATTCAGTATGGTGCTAGACAGTTCCATCTGAGTTTCTCCCCGTGGATGGTAATTTTCCTTACCATATTTCACATTGTTACCTCAGGTGTTTTTGCTCCTCCAGAGAATCTTTTAGGTACTCCTTGAACTCCATGAAAAGCAACTGCTAGAATTTTTGCTCTTAATTAATCAAAGACGTTCCAGGCAATCAAAAATTATTCAGTATTCATAGAATGATGTTGCAAAAAACTAGGAATATAAGTCTGAATTGCAGACCTTACTACATTCAGTTAGTGCATTCTGGGAAAATAATAGTTGGGCTCAATTTATGAATATTTTTCTCTTTTGTTCCTTTTTAAATGATTCTAGCATTTTTAATCATAAAATTGTTGGAAAATGTTCTTACAAAATGCTGTTTTCTTTCCAACAAATAATTTCAAATCATGACCTTTCTCATTGTTAAGGTTATCAGTCTATCCTGTGACAACCAAATTTTAAATATTATTTGGTATAATAAATAATCTCTGGCAGTAGAGAAGTCAAAATCTTTGTCTACCCACTCTATGACTCAGGTCTGTGTGAGATCAGAAAAGCTTGTTTGCTGAATTTGTACCGAGCTCCCCTAACAGGTAGTGGTGAATAGTTCAGGTGTCTGCATGAATCTAGTAGAGGCTAATGAGAAAATTAATTATGTGTTCTCCCAAACTGTTAATGCATATTTGTTTCACAAAGCCAAAGAATAAAGTTCTGTCAGAGGAGGTGCAAGACAAATACAGATAAGAGTATTAGTAATTGTCCACCAGATTAGCTAATCATTTCTTTCTTTGCTTTAGCTTTAATTAACCTATGAGATTCTCTTTGTTTCACTGGTGCCTAATAGAGCCCAGCACATAGTCGAGGCACTATGAAAGATGGTTGAGTGAATGAGACACAGTACATCTTTAATCTTAAAACGAATGTAATGCTGGGTTTTCTTGGAATTTGTTACTACTTGTGTGTATCTTTAACTATCAAATGGGTGTGTTGATATACATATGTATGGAGTCTTTAAATACAGTAGTTCATTTAGTTCAAAATATCATTAGACTATGCTACATGTGTGAAGATACAGAAATAAATGATAGAATGTTCAGCCTTCCTAGAGTATGTAAATATTTTTTTTCTGTTCATGGCCAGAAAGATGACAAAGAAAAATTAATTTCATGGTTGAAAATCTTAAAAGGATTTCCAGTTAAAATACAGTATACTTAGTTAAATTTGAAATTCATTCACAACAAATCATTTTTTTAGACAAGTATGTCCTGTGCAGTATTTGGTGCATGCCTATGCAAAATATGGTATTTATTGTTGATCTGAAATTCAAATTTCACTAGGCATCTTCTATTTGTGTGTGTGTATGTGTGTGTGCACATGTGCATGATGTGTGCTAAATATGGCAATCATATTTTTTGAGCCACATTTTATATAACAGAATCATCTAAATTGGTTTTCCTCTTTTACATCTTATGCACTGTGGGGATGGTACAAGATGTAAAATCTGTTAGTAATAGAGAAAAGTAGAAGCACAGGGGTGCATCGGGGAGGAAAGCAAGGTTTGGGGATGATAATGACCGAAAAATTACTTGTTCAAAATGTTGAAGCTGATCATGAGAACAGAGATGTTTCTTCACTTCTTTGTTGGTGGGAACATGAATGACACTATGTTTTAAAATCTAGGCTTTGAAGTCAGGCTGTATGTTCTACAACATAGCAGCACTATGAACTAGGAAAAGCTCAACCATCCATGACTGAATTTCTTCATGTGAAAAACAATGACGAATAGTGTTACCTCATACACATGTTTTGAAGATTAAATGGAATAGCACTGTAGAGTAATTAGCAGTGTGTGCCATATAAGAAGTGCTCGCTCTAAATTAGATTTACTCTTATAGCTATTATTGTTTAGGTTGAACAAATCACCATTTCTAACCAATATGACTATGTACCACGAGATAGGAAAGCATTCACCAACATCTAGGAGCTAGCCTGGTACTGGCAGGTAGGCCTTCTCCTGTTGAGTATAAACAATTTCGCAGAACACCAAAGATCAGACGAAGTCACTCTGACTATGATAGATCAAGACAAAAATAAAACAATTCCATAACTATGAATAAATACAGAAAAATCATGAATAGTGACCACATATCAAAAATGACTTAGCACCACTCAATCTTTATTAATATGAATGACTGGCTAATATGAAAGCTATAAAAATTTCCTTATTTACAACCTTAGCTTCAGCCTAGTTTTCCCTTTCTAGAGAAGATGTATCAAGTTGTGTGGTTGTGCTATTAGTGACATTTCTTGATTGTATCCAATTCAGAACAAAGGTCTGAGTCCTTGAAACCTCCCCCAAATCACATAACACAAGTCTCAATTTATTCTAACACATCTTAATGAGATGTTCTTTGCCACTTTTTTTCCTGCCCCATGGTGTGTATTTTCCTTCATTACACAAATCATTCTACTTGTTCAATTCTAGGTTTATTCCTAGTGGTCTTTGGCTGAAAGTTATTTCTGTCATCACCTGCTCTTTTGCCTTTTTTGTCTTCATGGTTCAATTTTCTCCTTGTCCTTTTTCCACTTCTCATCACAAAACTGGGTTCAAAAGATATGGGTGTAATAAAAACATAAGTGAAAGTCATCATTATGAATTCATAAAGTTAAATAAATCAGTGTTTACCTCTGGGTTTCAGAGAACCATTTCAGGCCTAGTCATTTTCTAGGTCCTTCTTTATTTTAGTAAATGATCTCTCAAGAACACCAGAATATTTTCATTGTTGCTCAAATTTTTCCTGTTTTCCAGCAGGAAAGAATCCAATAACATATAGTAGTCTCCCCTAGTCACATTTTTACCCTCCTCAGTTTCACAGTCAACCTCAGTCTGAAAATACTGAATGGAAAATTCCCAAAATAAACAATTCATAGGCTTTAAATTGTCACCATCCAGAATAGTGTGATGGAATCTTGCATCATTCCTCTCTGTCATGCCTGCGATATGAGTCATCTCTTTGTTCAGTGTATTCTCATCATATGAACTACTGTGTATTATGAGATATTTTTGAAGCGACATTACTTTTATTACAATATATTGTTATAATTGTTCTAGTTTATTATTATTTATTGTTGTTAATCACTTACTGTGCCTAAATTATAAATTAAACTTTATCATAACAATATTTGTATAGGATAAAATAAAAAAGACACAGTACATATAGGGTTTGGTACTATCTGCAGCGTCAGGCATCCACCAAGGGTGAGGCAGGATATATAGCCTGGGAAATTGGCCTCCCACCCAGGAGGCAAGATGAGGCACCTCCCTGGTTATACAAACAACAAATAACCACATCCGACACCTGGAGTTAGAGAAAAAAAAGTAACCAGTTATCCAGTAGGGCCAGAGTCCCTGACCTGGTCCTGGTCTTTAGCTAATATAATGTCATTAAAATGTCATTTACATTGTGGTTACTGCAACTCTCATCAGACACTGGATGACACAACCATTCCAGAGAAACCAGCCACAAACATGGGCAACTAGTGATTGGCAGCTCATCATGACAACACCCGTGCCCATAACTCACGTCTCATACAAAGTTTTTTGGCAAAATATCAAATCACCAAGGTGACTCAGCTCCACTATAGCCTAGATTTGGTGCCTGGTGATGCTGGATTTTCTCAAAACTAAAGTCACCTTTGAAGGAGAAGAGATTTCAGACCATGGATGAGATTCAGGGAAATAGGACATGGCGAAGCAGCTGATGGCAATTTCAATGAAAGATTTTGCAGATTGTTTGGAACAGTGGAAGAGAATCTGGGAGAACTGTATGAGGTGTCAGAGTGCCTACTTTGAAGGGGACAGAGACCTCATTGTCCTATGTACAGTATGTCTTGTATCTGTTTTTGTTGTTGTTAAATTTAATGGGGTGACATTGGTTGGTAACAATTAGATAGTTTCCAGATGTACAAGTCCACATCACATCACCCATGCATCGCATTATGTGCCCACCACCCAGAATCAGCTTTATATTCTTCCATAAATACTTCTATTTTTTATATTACATGGCTGGATATTTTCCAGACAGACCTCATATATGAAAAGGGATTGCTACCTTCTCCTCTTGAAAGCATTATGTATTTCCAGGCAAACGTTAGGTGTGTGAGTTCTGCTATGGATAACTTTTCCTAGCTGCTGGGACACAAGCAATCCTGACTTTTTTTGCGCCTACATTCCTCTAATTTTCACTTCTATTGTTTGGAACAAAAAGGTTCCCTTTCTTATTATTTTTGTTGAGTGAGAAACCCCAGGTGATTTCACCTCCAACTTTAGCAGCATAAAACCTAGCCTAGCAATCTCTATAATTTGTGATATTAAAAGGTGCTGCGCATCAAACATATCAGATCTATTTTTCTTTTGAATTACACATACCTGAGGTAAAGAAAGTTAGAGACTTGAAATGGAGGGTTGAATCAGGAGTATGAGTATATTTATATGCTTTAAAAACTCCCCAGGTAATTTTTATTTGACCCAATTCCCAATCCCCCAAGAATGACTCTATGGATGTAATATTGCCTCTAGATCAAAATGAAATAGAGTACTTTAAAGATATCAAATTTAGAACCAACTTATGTTCTACTATTTAATACTGTTTGTAGTTTAAAAGCTTAAGAAATTTAGAACAGAGTCACACATCCACCTAAGTTGATCTAATTGCGTGTTCTCTTGTCCAAATTTCCATGACACATGATGTACCAAGGCCAAGCCCTGAATAGCAGTGTCTCATTGAAAATCTCATTTAAGGGACAGGAGTAGTAATGATCCAATTAAGATTGCTGAGGTTATGGCAAGCTAGCCTCTATTTTTCATTCCCTAATAATTTTTTCAGAAAAACACCTTTGGGTATATAATTTATCTTGCTTAGTTCGGGCTCAGAAGTGAATTTGAGAGAGGAAGTCTTCAACAAAATTCAGTGTGATCAGCTGAATTTCTTCTGCTTTAAGAACATGCCAACGTGGGGTAGCCAGGATGGCTCAGCAGGTTGAGCATTGCAGCCCTGGGGTCCAGAGATAGAGTCCCGGTCTCAGCCCTGGCCTGAGTGGATCTCTATGCTGAACTGGGGTGTGATTCCCACCCCGGTTTGGTTCTGCCCCTACCCTAGGTATGCCACTTATGTAGGAGGCCTCCAGCTTGTGGGGGCAGGCCTCCCACTCAGGAGGCCCACTGCCCAGCTCCTGCCTGGCACAGCTTCGTGCCTACCTGTGGAATGATACTATGTCAAAAACTGATGATGCACAACTATGGAGTCCTCTCTGGGTCCTTCCCCTTCTCTCTGTCTCTCTCTGTCTCTGTCTCTGTTTCTTTCTCTCTCTGTCAAAATAATAAAAATAAATTTTAAAGAAAGAAAATGCCAGCAGAATTTGCTTCAGAATATACCATTAAATGTAGATGGCTTGCTTTCAACCCCATGTGGTTTGTTTTGAATTTCAAACTTATGTGTTCTAATGTGGACAATGATGAATGATTAATGAGATGGTAACCAAATATTTCTTGTCTACAAAATTGTGCAAAACATGATATAGATATGACAATGAATCTTTTCCTCCACAATGAAAAATAGATGAATAGTGACTGTTTCCTCCTTAATTGAATCATGATGTCTTCAATACAGAGGCCAAAATTAATTTACTGAAGAACTCCATATAATCATTGCAAAACACCTTAGTTAATCCTGAGCTGTTCCCAAATAGGACATAAAATAGACTTTGAAAATATGTTTTTTTTTTCACTAAATCACAACCTGGGTTTAAGTGTTGGATAGTTTGTGAGCTACTCACAGGAAAGATGTAAGTCTTTTTTCCTAAATATCTGTTACACGGTCAGATATAACCACATAGTCAAATAAAAATTAATCAAACAAATAAACAAATAACAACAAAAAATAAGGTAGACCCTTGGCTTGCCATTATCAAGTCTGTTTCCAAAAGGAAGGCCAGGGGATACCAGGGTGGCTCAGTGGGTTAAGCACTTGTCTTGCAGCCCAGGGTCTGAGGATCAAATCCCTATCCCAGCCTGTGTGGAGCCATAGGCTGAACTGGGGTGTCAGTTTGGTTCTCACCAGGATGAGCTTCCCATGTGGTAGGCCCCCAGCCCTGTTCCTGTGCTGTGTGACCCCTGCTCACCTGTGTGAAATGAAACCATATCAAAAACTGACGATGTACAACTATGGAGACTGCTCTGGGCCTTCCTCCTTTCCTCTGCCTCTGTCTGTCTCAGTCTGTCTGTCTGTCTCTGTCAAAAACAGTAAAAATAAATCTTTAAAATTCTAAAAACAACAAAAAAAGAAAAAAAAGGAAGGCTTAGATATTCTTTGCTATTCTTTGATTTGCTAATCACTGCAGTAAAGTTGCAAGATTAGCATTTGGAAGGTATTATTCTAGAGTGCTCACCTATTAGCAAAGTTTCAAAAATTTTATTTCAATTAAATTGTAGATAAAAACCACCTTTCAAAAAGCCTATCTAATTTTCACCAATCAATGTCACCCCATTAAATTTAACAATTAAAAAAAAAAAAAAAAAAAGTCTATCACCAAAAGCTCACTAATTACCTTTCTTATGGTTGTTTGATTTTTTTTTAAAGTGTAAAAAGTAGGAGGTAATGTTTCGATGTTTCTGTTAATTGTTCATTTTGAGATGTTTATAAATTTCATGGTGATTTAGGTGGTGAAAAATGGAGAACAGTCAAGGAAAGAAAATATGCAATAACTACTTCAAAAGGCAAAAGCTATTTTCTGTAACAAAGAATAAATGTGAAGTGTTTCTTTGCCTTTCTTTCTCCCAATTTGCCTTGTCATTCTCCCATCCCCCAGTCACTCGGGCCTTCCCCTCATGCTTCCTCATCCTTGGTTTCCACACCACCCTGCTTCCCTTTAACCATTCAATACTAGGGAAAACTCTGGCTCCATAGCACTCTACATAAAGGATTTTATTTAATTATTAGAATTAGATTAGATGAGATTATACTTGGGCTTTTCATATTTGAATATTTTGGCTTTTAAGTTCCTTCGATGAAATTCTTAAAAATTAAATATATCCACTACATATATGACTTCTACATTTATTTCTCAGTGGCAAAGGATGAGATAAGGGCATCTGGAATCAAGCCAGTTTGTGGAGGGATATCTCTGGAATTTGTGGAGAAGTCCTTGTTGGGATCTGGCATTCTTCTACGCTTAGCTTAGAGTAAGGGAGGCATTGTCAGCCTGCTGTTACTGCCAGTTGATAAATGAGAACTAGCTTCTATGAGAACTGGCTGTAACGGATCGAAGGGACCACAGCACGTGTTGACGGGCATGCTGGACTAAAGAAATCTAGTGATAGTGTTTGTTTGTCACCATTCATGCCTGGAATCATTCTCATAGCTACAAGTTCTACAAAGTATAATCCTAATGAGTAGATTTCTGAGAATATCACATGGTCAGGAAGTTCCTTTGAAAAAATCAAACTATTCTTACGCATTTTTATTTTCTTGTTTGGTCCTCTAGATACTTGACTATTTTGACTTTTGCTGTTTTTCACACAAAAATATATCTTAATCTTGAACATAAGACTTTACATTTTAGGCATCAATTATAATGTCTGAACTCTTGGGAGCACTAGAAAATGTGACAGGAGAAATAATTAAAGTGCCACACGTTGATATTACTGACTAAGGAATTTGATCAGACCCTAGTCTACTTATAATTAATTCAAGTAATTTATTTGATAACGGTATGCAGTGAGCCCTACGTAGGGAGGTGGTGAAGGAGAAAAAAGAAAAAGGGTTTCATCTTATCTTCCACAGTTATGTGAGAAAGAAAAGAATAAAATGATAGAAAGAAAAAAAATACTGCAAGAGCACTGAAGAGAAGCAAGCAGTTCTGCTGGAAAGATCTCATGGAAAATAAAACACATTAACTCAGTTTAATTTCATAAATCTTTATGGATGACAATTATGTGGGAGACTCTGTGCCAGGCAGGCTTTGGGGTGATTGGGGTCTGTAATGCTTCTGAGCAAGGCCCTCAGAGCCTAACCAGGAAACAGACAGATAAACGAACGAACACACAGGCATGAATGGAGGCAGTAGACAACACGGCCCATCTTTAGAAATCATATGTAGGTTAACATTGCTGGGTTATAAACTGAACGAGAGGAAGAGATTGGAAGTGTATGTATGGACTAGATGACAGAGACCCTTTTATGTCATGCAAAGGACCTGTGTGGAATGAAACCATGTCGAAAACTGATGACATATAACTATGGAGATTGCTCTGGGTCCTCCACCTTCTCTCTGTCTCTGTCTCCCTCTGTCAAAACAGTAAAATAAATCTTTTAAAAAAATGTTAATGTAGTGCAACTACACCAACCACTTCCTGAACAGTTGTTTTCAAAATAAGGACGTATTTTCCAAATTTAACATGCTGTTTTCTCTGAACAGATCTTTCCTGCAGATACAACCTCAACTGCAAGATAGTTGTTCCTATAATTTTAGAATTAGCCGTAGATAAAAAATTAAAAAAAAAAAAAAAGAATAGTTTGCTATTCTTAAATAGTCCCATTTTAATGGAAAATTTGGTGGCATCTTTATGTATAATCCAGTGGGGACAAAAACACCCTAAACTCTTTTATCCACTGAAGGCTATTTTTTTTAAATAAGAAATTTTAATACCTGAATATTGTCAGGATATCCAAATGATGCAGTTCTCATTCTTATTATTTAAAAACTCTTACTTTTCCAGTCATAGTGCTGGCACTTAAAAATCAGGATAGGCTAATATTTCATTTTTCAGTTGTGTTTCCTAGGGTATCTGAGATGCTTAGTTTTTGACTCAGCCAGTAGCTGAACTGTTGGAATATTCCTCGGGTTCCCAGGGAATGCATGCAGAATATGCATACTAGACAAATGTGTGATCTTTATACTTCCCTGAGTCTTAGCCTTGAACCTCTGGCTAGGCCCCTACCCCGCTAGACTGTATTATTCCATGGGCACAGTACAACAGCCCATTTTGTTAAGAGCAAACATGAGAAACCTAGCCCTTGCCTTCTGGACCCTGGTCCCATTGTGTTTTCCAAAGCAGAGAGGGTTTCTACCCTCCTGGCCACAGAGGAGAGAAGAAAAGGAGAGCAGAAAGCTATGTGAAGAAACCAACTTTTAAGGGATTGTTTTGTTCCTGTACTATTTATCATTTATTTCCCCTCTAAAATCTACGTCTTTTAGTATGGTAGCCTAATTATGTATCCGTGGCATATATTCTTTCCTGAGAGTTAGAGGAGTTCTTGATTTATCCTGAGAGATAAAAGAATATGACCAAACCAAATCTACTTAGAATTGGTGTCAGAGTAGGAAGGAACTTTTGAGATGGTCTAAACCAGTAGTTCCCAACTGTGGCTTTGAATAGAGCAACATACTCTATCTGTTATAGCAAGTGTGATGACTAGTGAAGGGACCCTTCAGAAGAGAGTTCAGAGCAGGACCTTATAGAAACTTGTAGTGTAATAGGGGACTTGTAAAATTTTAAAAGACCACCTTGCCACCAATGCCATGCAGGGCATTTTGATACACTGTTTGGTACAGAACTGGCTGGGGTGAGAAGAACTAGTGGATTATTGTTTAAGACCATCCTTTCCATTTAGAGAGGAGAAAACTGAAGCTCAGAAAGGTTAAATTTGTTGTCATCCCACAGCTAGGTAGTGAGTGACTCAGCTGTAAAAACTATAAATCTTGCCTTCTTAAATAATTGTCTTGCACTTGACTTCATCCTCATAAAATCCAGATCTTGTATAGCATTTTTACACGGCTACTTAAGAAAAAAGAAAGGGATGCTGGCATGGTTCAGTGGGTGGAGTGCTTGCCTTGCAGTCCCAGGGTTTGAGGACCGAATCGCAGTCTTGGCTCATGTGGGCCTATATGCTGAACTGGGGTGTGCTTCTCATGTGGGAGGCCCTTATTTCAGCTCCTGCCCAGGGCATGCCTCCCATGCTGGAGGCCCCTGGCTCAGTTCCTGCCTTGGGAGGCCCCACGCCCACTTATGTGGAATGAAGCCATCTCAAAAACTGATGATGTGCAACTATAGAGACTGCTCTGGGCCCTCCCCCTTCTCTGTGTTTGTCAAAAACAGTAAAATAAATTTAAAAAAAAAGAAAAGGAGGATAAAAGAAGGAAGGGGAGAGGGAGGGATGAAGGAATGAAAGAAAGAGAGAGAAAGGAAAGAAAGAAAAACTGTAGAACAATGGTTAAATATAGATATTGGAGCATGCTGGCTAATTCTTCCATTTTTACTTTTGTGAATTAATACCTTTCTGATTATGACCCTTAAATCAAAAGTGAATGTTGATTGGAGAAATTAAACACCATTAATAATTCAGTAAGTGGAATGCATAATTTTATCCTTTAGAAGACAACATGCTGATATTGCTGTATTCAGTAAAGCTCCTTTAAATAGATATGATTACAGAAAGTCTGCACTTAAGGGCTTGTTCATACATCCCTTTACCTTCAGGGAAGATATGTCTTTTTGTTGTTGTTGTTTTTGTTCCTAACACAGAATAATATTTCTAAAAATAAAAAAAAAATAAGAAAACAATATTTTGATAAAGATAAAAATTTAACATATAACTTTAAAGCCATCTCTTTCAGTGCGTGCTTCTTACTTTGTTCTTAGAATGCTAAAGCTGTGGAACAATATATGTACTTTGGTGACAAATCACTGGTAATGCCAACCATATCTGAGAAGATTATAGTAAATTTTCTGGATAACCACACTAATTCCCTTCATTTGTGTAGAGAATATTTGGCCAAGGGAATTGTGTATTTAACTGAATAAATAAAACATGATTGTTCAATACCTCCTCCCCATTAGTTCCTTCACTAAAGACACAATTATTTTCATTCCTTCCCCAAAGTCTCTACTATTAAAGTGATGAGTAAACTGCAGATTGAAGCTCGTTAATGGTGTCTAAGCACAAAGAAAAAGAAAGGTTTTACATTTCTGAGAACCGGTGTATTTCCTCCAGAGTGAGTTTAACTTTATTATGAACATCATTTCAATTCAATGAAAGTAAGGTAAAAGCAAATGGCATTGTTGTGTTTAGAAATCTAGAGGCAATAAAACATCCAAAATATACACATATACTTAGATGTAATTCTGTCTATTTTAATAATAGATAATCTTAGTAATAGCTTTATAATAGCTCATAAATATTTCTTCCTTTGTCCCTCTATACTATAAAATGAAATAAAAGAATTCCAAGATACATTCAAAGGAAATTCTATAACATAAAACTTACAATATTTGAAAAGTTTACATTATTCTTATGATCATGGATATTATCATCAAACTATTTTTAAAATAAAATTATATATATATAAACACTTTTTTTGCTATTCAATATATAGAGTTATTTGGAAAACTTTTTAAGGAACCAATTTATTATTTTGTCGTGAATCTTGGATCAACTGATTTCCTTTATAGAATTAGTTGGACTTTCATAAATTGTGTGCATAGCCTAAAAATCAGCCTACAAAGCTTAAGAACTGAACCTTAAGCCTAACAAACCCTATTTAATAACTTTGTGTTTATGGAGTTATCGTTTATTTTCTGAACTGAAAAGGGTATATATTTTTGGCTAATCATTTGAATGGCAATAATTTAGTGTTTGGTTTAATAAATATTCACATTCACTTCTCTGAACTAATAACAAAGCACGTGAGAGTTATGTGGGATGACAGTGAACTCTGTGTCACTCTGAAGGTTATTACTAATGATACGAGCTCTTGGCTGCTCTATATTTCAGTGTGCCAAAGATTGCCCTGGTGCTTGCCTTGCATTATCTCGTTCGTTCTTTCAACAACCTTCTGAAGAATATGGATTTATGAACAATGTATAAAACATAAAGCAGTTAATAAAGTTACATGGATTAAACATAGCTAGGCTGTATTTTAATCTCACTCTAGGACCTGTTCTCTTAACTGCTGTACTGTAGACTAGATTTGAGTTTAACAGTCTTTGCTTCATTTTCTCCAGTTCATACTCTACCCTCGATAATTGTGTTATACTCTTCATTTCACGGATCCAGAATATACTAATAGAAGGTCTATCATAGCATCAGCTAATACTTACTGAGTCTTTATTATGCTCTCAGCACTGTTCTAAATGCTTTATTATCTCTATTTTAAAGACAGAAAATAATATTTACATAATATAGCTAAGGAGGCAAACTAAAAAGAAAGCTATTATGTGCTGAGTTGTAGCTCCTCAAAATTCATATGTTGAAGTCCTAACCCCAAATACCGCAGAATGTGATTGTTTTTGGAGATAGGGCAATTTCAGGCAGGTCCTAATCTAATATGACTGATGTCCTTCTAAGAAAAGGAAATTTAGACACTGACAAATACGGGGGAAGACTATGTGAAGACACAGGAAAAGATCTATCCTCTATAAACTAAGGAGCAAGGCCTCAAAAGCAACCCTCAGAAGCAGGGATGACTCAGTGGGTTAAGTACTCACTTTGCAGCCCCAGGGGACTGAGGATGGGATCCTACCCCTGGCCTGTGCGAATCCATATGCTGAACTGGATTATGTTTATTATGCACGAGGCCCCCAGTTTAGTTCTTATCCTCCACCCCCCACCACCCCGGTTCGACCTCTGGCTCAAGGGGCCATGCCTCCCATGCAGGGGGTCTCCATCCCAGTTCCTGCCCTGTGCTGCCCCCACCCACTTGTGTGCAATGAAACCGTGTTGAAAAGTGATAACGTACAACTATGGAGACTGCTCTGGGCCCTTCCCCTTATATCTGTCTCTCTCTGTCTCTGTCTCTCTGTCTCTGTCAAAAACAATAAAATCAATCTTTAGGGAAAAAGAAAAGGAAAGCAACCCTGCCAATATCTTGATCTGAAATTTGCAGCTTCCTGAATTGTGAGAAAATGAATTCCTGTTGTTTAAGCCACTTCAGTCTGTGGTACTTTGTTATGGCAGCCCTAGCAAAGAAATACAGAAGCTGATAAAAATGTATTTGCTGGTATAAGGGTTTAGAATAATGCCCAGAATAAATTTAGTCCACAATCCCTATGACTAGTATTGACTGGAGATTATATCTAAATAGGTTGAACTGTTGTTACCCAGATATATTAAGTTGGCTACATTTGAAACTTAGGCAGGAGAAACATGTAAACAATAAAATCAAGGACATTTTTTATTTCTATCGACCAGTAAAGACTACCAAATGTTTTGGTGCTTAGATCAAATAAGAAAAAGACTACAAAATAAAAATGAATGGATTTAAAACAATTGATTACAAATAATAAAAGGGCAGACAAAAACATAACCACTAAATAATCAATAAGAATCAAATGTCCAAAAGGAGGGATTTAATGAACAAGAAATGCTTAATGAGAAACAGGACTTGAAATCTGTTTTTGCTATCATTTGTTTCAAGAAAGATCATTGTGTTTATGGATTCACTGGAAACTCTGAACTCTGTGCAAGCTTCTCCCTTTCTTGGCCCTGTGAAGATTCATTAATACAATGCATAACCAGTAGCATTCATCAGAGCTGGATTTTCAAGGGGACTTTTCAGAGTTTCTTGAAAACTATTTTTATGGTTCTTTATTTCTTTGGTAGAAAGATAATTAACTTGAATCTGCCTTTTACTTGTGCTGTCTTTAAAACAGCAGAGAGTATTTTACCTGTGACATTTTTCATTTAGCCACCATCTCCCAGAGTAGTGAATCCCATAGGGTTCCACAAAATTCTATTTCCATATGCTGTTAATAGAATTTGCATCTACTTACTTTTGAGAAATGTGTGTTGTATAACTAATGCACACCATACCAATAAAAGTTTTTTTTTTCTTTCAACATCCGAAATTACAGACTTTAAAGTTTTAGTAACTATAAAATTATTTTTAAATTATTTTTATCTATACTATTATTAAAAATGGGGGGTGCTGGAATGGCTCAGTGGGTTAAGCACTTGTCTTGCAACCCCAGAGTTCAAAGATTGTATCCTCTCCTGGCCCGTGTGGACCAATATGCTCACCTGGGGAGTGCCCCCAGTTCAGTTCTCACTGGAGCATGCTTTCCATATGGGAGACCCCTGGCCTAGTTCCTGCCACGTGCAGACCTGCACTCACCTGTGGAGTGAAACTATATGGAAAACTAATGATATGCAACTATGGAGACTGCTCTGGGCCTTGCCCTTTCTCTCTGTCTTTGTGTCAAAAACAATAAAAACAGGGGAAGCTGGGATGGCTCAGCAGGTTAAGTGCTCCCTTTGCAGCTCCTGGGACCAAGGATTGAATCCCAGCTCCAGCCCATTTGGACCCATATGCTAAACTGGTGTGTGCTTCCCATGTAGGAGGTCCTCAGTTTGGTTCTCGCCCCCCAGTTTGGCCCATGGCTTGATGGGGCATGCCTCCCATATGGTAGGCTGACAACCCAGTTCTGACCCTGTGCAGCCCCTGCCCACCTGTGTGGAATGAAACCATGTCAGAAACTGATGATGTGCAACTATGGAGACTACTCTGGGCCCTCTGCCTTCTTTCTGTCTCTCTCTGTCTCTGTCAAGAACAATAAAATAAATCTTAAAAAAAAACAATAAGAATAACTCTTTTTTTAAAAAAACATCAACTAATAAAAGAATGTGAGAGGTAAAGCAGTTAACTATAAAGTTTCAAGTTTCGGAGCTGAGAGATTTAATATGTAGCCAACAAATAATAAAAATGATGATGATGATGATGATGATAATGATGGTATTGATGATGATGATGGTAAAGATGATAACTATTTGAACATTTTTTGAATAGTTACTAGGCTTCAGGTCATGAAATAAGAAATTCTTTAAGGCTTTATGTGCTAACGTCCATTGTGAAACTCCAATAGTGAAATGTAGTATGCCCCTTTCTTAAAATTAGTTCACCATGAAGCTTTCTCTTTTCACGAGCATCTAGTAGGACTTGTACTTTGAAGGGGACAATTTGGGAAAGGGTGTCTTAAGCTCACATTTGCCCTTATAATTAACATCAACTTCAAATTGACTAATTATTTAATAATTATTATAGAATCAACTCTTTCTAGGGACAGAAAAAGATGTTGTGTAAGCCTCTTCTATTCTATTAACCAACATTTAGAAATACTCATAACAAGCTATGCTTGTATATCAATTTCACCAAACTTCAGTGGTTTAAAATAGCAACATTTTGGGGAAGCTGGGATGGCTCAGTGGGTTAAGCGCTCACTTTGCAGTGCTGGGGACCAAGGATCGAATCCCGGCCCCGGCCCATGTGGACCCATATGCTGAACTGGGAGTTTCCCCAGTTCAGTTCTCTCTCTGTCTCTGTATCTCTCTCTCTCTCTCTCTCTCTCTCTCTCTCTCTCTCTCTCTCTGTCAAAAACAATTAAATACATAAATCTTTAAAAAAAAAATAGCAACATTTATTTAGCACATGAGTCTTCAGTTAATGAATTACACTAGGTTCAGCTGGGTGGTTTTGCTGGACTCATTCGCATGACTTTGGCAAATGCTGCCGTTTAGGAAGGTGAGCTCTTTCACATGTCTTGAGCCCCAGTTATGGACACTGACCCCTCCTTCATGTGGTTTCTCTTCTTCCAGGAGGCTAACCAAATGTTGTTCATATGGTGGTTGCAGAGTTCCAAGAGACAGCATGAAAGCATGCAAGAACTCTTGAGGACTAGGATTAAAACTGGCATACCATCACTTTGTAGAAATCACAAATACAGCATAGCTATCCTGGTATTAGTTTTAGGCTGGTATTTTAAACTTGTTTATAGTGAATTTTTGTGAAGCACAAATATTTATAGTAGAATTGATCAATTATTAATTTATGAATTCTGGATTTGGTCTTATTTATTTTGATAAATTTCCCTTAAAAATTAAACAAATAACTAAAATATAAGTATATATATTAAAAAACCTTGATGAAAATATGAAAATTTTCAAATTGACCTCAATTGGCAGAGGACTCCTAAACTAAACAGTTTGTTTTCTTCATATATATATATATATATATATGAAGAAATATATGTGTGTGTATATATATATATGTGTGTGTGTGTGTGTGTGTGTGTGTCACTATCAGCTGATGAATTTGCCTTCAATTATGCTAACAGAAGCCAATCAGAAGGAAAATTAAAGGTTTCTACCACTATACCTACCCATCTACCACCATCTATACCCAATCTTTTGTTTCCCCTCATATCACTGTGAATAAACTATTGCTATCCTTATCTAAAGTCTAATCTACCATTAACGTAGTAAATTCCAGGGTCTCTTTCAAACTCACTATATCGGTCTATTAAATCTTCTCTAATTTTAATCTTTTTCCCCCTCTCTAGGTCTTTCTCATCAACATACAAACAAGCCATGTTACTCTTATTTAAAATGAATTCCTCTCTCATCTAGCTTTTCCTCTAGCCACCACTGTTCTCCTTCACAACAAAACTCAACCCAAATGTGATCTTTATTTGCTGTCACCAACTCCTTTCCTCCTATTTTTCTCTCAAATGCATTCTAAGGAGCTCTCACCCAAAACTCTTTCTGCCAAGGTGGTTAACAACTTCCATGTTGTTGCATTCATGGCATATCTGAATCTCAATCTCCATCCTATACAATTATCACTGACAGTTCACCACATTTTTCTGTATTTCAGGAGTAGTTAAGCTTTTTTTCTCCCAAATGACTGTTTATCATAATTTCTGTTGGTTGTCATTCCCCAAAGCTCAGACTTTGTTCCTCTTCTCTTTTATATCTAAATACCCTAAGTGATCTTATTCAACCTCATGACTTCACATATTAGTTATATGATGATGACTCCCAAATAAGTATCTCTAACTCTGACATCTGGAAGTTACTTCTTTTTCATTTTACTATAGGTCATCTTTATGACCATTTCATCCCCCTAGTTGCACAAGCCCATATTCTTACCATTATCATTAACGTGTTTTCACCTTCCAAAACCTTGCCTTGACTAAATCCTGTTGGCACATTATCAGTATAAGAATACGATCGTTCTATATTACTAGCACTCCCTTCTATCTATTGTTTGGATTATTGCAGTAGTCTTCTAATGAGGGTATTTGGGTCTACTTAAAGAGGAGCAGAATTTGCCACCCCAAGATATGACTCTTTGGGATATTGGTTATTTTTAGCTGGTTATATTGAAGGCCCAAAAGGCTCAGGAAGAGCTTTTAAACCTCCTAACTGCCTAAAAGAATCTAAGGTGGAAGGCCTATTCCAGGAAGGTATTATCACCATAGCTGACTGTAGTTTAATGTGAACTAGGTGTGGCAGACAAGGAGGCTCCTTTGATCAAAGTCTTCCTTGTTGTGTTCCATTGTCTCTAGATGTCCCAGAAAACATTTATTTACTAAAAATTAATTTATTTTATCTACTTATGAATTGTCTACCGGTAACTTCCCTTTTGAAATCCCTGACCCTTACCTCTTTCTCCTTAGACCAAACTGACATAAGTATTTCATTTTGCCTTAATGTCTTTGGAATTCTTCACACTTATGTGAATTCTCTGTGCATATGTATTAAACTTGATTTTATTCTGTTAATTGGCC
The DNA here is from genome assembly GCA_004027555.1 of Craseonycteris thonglongyai. Classification (NCBI taxonomy): domain Eukaryota; kingdom Metazoa; phylum Chordata; class Mammalia; order Chiroptera; family Craseonycteridae; genus Craseonycteris; species Craseonycteris thonglongyai. The sequence continues at coordinate 3,755 of PVKE010002322.1, read as the reverse complement.
TTATATCATTTTAATTATTCAACCAGTCACAAAGAACCAAGAGGGAGAGGAAAGAATTATCTTCTCCCCTTGACACCTATTCTGAATATGTCAGCAAGGATGAGCTTATAAATCAGATAATACCCCTTATATACATAAAATTCTCCAATGATCCATTTCTCATTCAAAGTGAACAGTATTATAGAACCATGGTGCATTGAGATCTTCATGATCTTGGTCCCCACATCTTCTCAGACAGCAACCCAATCTCAACTGAATCCAGCCACACAAAGTATTGTTTTTGTTATTCCTTAAACATAACTTGCACATCTCATATATTGACTTTGCACTTGCTATTTCTTCTAGGTGGTTCACCCCCATACCCGCTTCAAGTTTTGCTCATGTGTCCCACTCCCTTCCCCCACCTTCCTACTAAAAGTTGCAACTTCCATCACTGGCATCTTTTACTCCTCTGTGTTATTTTTATTCACAGTATTTTTTACTTCTAACATAACATCAATTAACTCTTTATCTGTTTGTTGTCCTTCTCTCACACCTAGAATACAAACTTTATGAAGACCAAAAGCTTTGACTATTTTGTTCATATTTTACAAAGGCCAGATTTTTTAATGTTTTTTTATTTCTATACCAGAGAATTCAGAACAGTGTGAAGCTCGTAGCAAACTTTCAATAACTATTTCATGAATAAATGTAGAGACTCTCTGAACAAAATATTTGGTTCAGTGTGCTGTTATTAAATTCTTAATAGCAGACAAAAATTCCTCCAGTTGAAATTCAGAGATGAATATGAGCCGTTTATGTTGATCAGTGTGTTGATATGAGTACAGTAAAACACTGGGTAAGGCAGTTCAAAGATGAAGAAGTGGGGCAAGCAGATTTGAGTGACAAACCATGAAGTGGAAGGTTTATGTGTGCAAGTGATAATTTCAACAAGATTGCATTGAAGAACAGATCAGTGGAAATCATCACATCAAACAAAAAGAAAATTGCTGGTAAATTAGGAATTTCTAAGGAGAGAGTGATCTACATTATTAATGTTCTTGGATTCTGCAAATTTTTTGCCAGGTACATATTGTGTATGCTGTCTGATAAAATGAAAGCTGAAAGAGTTCACATTTCTCAGGAACTACATGGAACACTACCCTAAAGGATCACCTCAGCTGAAAAATTCAAAACTCGGGCCTTGACTGGGAACGTCATGTTGACTATTTTTTGGTCTGAACACTCTTCCATTTTGTTGTGCACTGGATGAAAAATGTAAGCATCTGTGTGTGCAAGGTTGAGAATGATGGAGGGAGATACTGGTTATATCCAGTTATATCTAATGTAACAAAAAATACTACAGTGGAGGCAAAATTTATCAGCCCACGCTCATATTTCATATCTACTGTAGTTATAGATCAATAAGAACCCTAAGATTCCTATTAAAAAATAAGCAATCAGGGGAAGCTGGGATGGCTCAGTGGGTTAAGCGCTTGCTTTACAACCCCAGGGACAAAGGATCAAATCCCAGTCCCAGCCCGTGCGGACCCATATGCTGAACTGGGGGGTGCCCCCAGTTTGGTTCTCACTGAAGTGAGACCCTGGCCCAGTCCCTGCCCTATGCAGCCCTGCACCCACCTGTGGAATGAAACTATGTGGAAAAACCGATGATGTGCGACTGTGGAGACTGTTCTGGGCCCTCCCCCCTTCTCTCTGTCTCTGTATCTCTCTCTTTCTCTCTCTGTAAAAAAACAATAAAAATAAATCTTAAAAAAAAAATAAGCAAAGACATAATTTACAAAAATATAGCTTATGTGCAAAATCTAACCTCATTATAGAATTGAAATACACATTATAATAATAAAATTTTATATTTTTCATGAATTTGTCAGATAAATAGAATTTTTAATATTCAATTTTATTATGTTTGTGCAGAAATGGAAACTTTAATATATTTTCAATGGGCATCTAATATATTTGAAACAATTTTGTAATACACATAAAATAGGCTTTACAGTATTTGAATGTTTTGACCCAGAATGTCTACATTTAGAGATTTATATTAATAATTAGAGACACGTAGAAATGTATAAGAGAAAAGTAAACAAAGAAACAAACATTAAAATTTTCTAAATATATACAGCGGGGGAATGATTTAAAACATCATAACATAACTATATAATTAAATATTATTCAGCTATTAAAAACATTTTATAAGATTATTCAATGCAATAAGATAGCATTTTTATAGCAATGACCTTGGCCTTGAATCTATCCATAAACTCAATCTTAAATTAAACTGTTACCCACAAACTGAATACGTATTATAATTATAACCACAATCTTGCAGAAGGAATTTAAATGTGTATATGTATACATGAAAAAGAAATGCAATAGCATTTTAACTGGTTTGTAGCACTGTTGTAGCTCTGTGAGTCAACCTTATTTTCTGTACTTGGCTTCATTTTCTGAATATAAAAATAAGCACATATTTTTGGTAGTCAGTCAAAAGTAATACAACAAGTAATCTAAATAAAAATAATTACAATTCTTTGTTTTTCAGATTGGTCTTTTACCTCCCTGCAGAGTATCTGCTTACAACACACTTCAGTGTATTGATGTACTGATTGTACTAAGTGAAATTTAAATTTCTCTCATTGAGTAAAACAGGTATCTCATGAAACCAAAGACACCAGTATCTACATCTAATTTTTTATTAGGTACAGTAATTCCTAGCCAGAACCATCTGTTATGTTTCTTAAGTCTGTGCTATGATAAATAGCTCAAGGATCATTGTATAAAAGAACATAATCAAAACCACTTCTCACTTTTAAAATAAGATTTGAAAAAAAAATTCTTTGCATTTCTACTTTCTTGAAAAGTTGAGTGGATGAATTGTTGAGAATAACCAACTCTCATACACCCACACAAACATCAAACACCTTTTTTCTTTCACCTATTTAATATCAAATTAAATCACTTTTAAAATATTAAAAATTGTTGAAGAAAGCACAATTATTACTACTCCCTGGTGTAAGTGAAGAAACATCTCAGTAGAACTGTTCAATCTTAGACTATTCAGTCTTTGATTGAATTCATGCCTGATTTATTGGCTTGATCTCCTGCTCTCCATGTCTAATCTGAAGCTACCAATCTATTCAGTGATATTTCAAGGTATCAGGAGTATTCTGAAGTGACTAGGAAGTGGGGAACGTCAACTAAGGTGTTCTAATCTGTGCTATATGAATCTCATAATCATAAGTAAACCTGAGTATGTTGAGAGATATCTGTCCTTTACTACAGTTGCACACGACTATCCTATTTGTTCAGGTGAGCTGAGGAGGGTTAAAAAAAGTGATAGTGAAATTTTGCTTTAAAGTTGCTATGAAACAAACACAGGTGGGTAGGTGGATGGGTAGAAGAAAATAGATGATAGATTAGAAAGATAGATGATAGATAGATAGATAGATAGATAGATAGATAGATAGATAGATAGATAGATTGATAGATAGATAGATAGGAATAGATAGATAAACTCTATCCATTCAACAGATATTTACTGAGCACTCACAGATACTTTTAAAACTTTTGCCATCATGAAATCAAAGGTTGTCAGTTTATTTTAAAGCCTGAATACATTTATGTAAGAATATATAAGCAGAGAAGTTTCTTTGTGTTTGACATTTTGGACTGTAAGACTACAAATTTTGGAAATTCTCTCCAGAGAAGTAGGGATGTTGGAGAACTATGTGAGGCTGAGATCTCTTTGAGAA